>OOFE01049767.1:6999-27914 GCA_900323365.1 Monocentris japonica
CACACACACACACACACACACACACACACACAGACACGTCCCGATTCAACTCAGATGGGCTACTACATTATCATCCTCTCCTTTCCGTAGCACTGATAGCCAAACATTTCTCCCTTCAGGGCAAATTTCTTGTTCCCACATTCCATTACACTTCACTGGAACTGAAGCCTCCCAGGAACGGGCTCACGTAGCTTTCCACTCTGAATACAGTAGATAGCAGCCACAGGGTATGCTACTAACCGGCTAGCAGGCGTACTGTATTTAGTTTTGGTATGGTTGTGATGTGTCTCTGTATTTCTCTGTTACATCAGGAAGGGTTCAGTAACATCAAGACATTTGTGGAGGAGGAACTACAGACGAGCATGGTGAGTGTTTGATGGGGTTTCATTGAAATTGTGTGTTCTCTTATCATTGCATTCATTCAGAAAAATTACGATTGTGACTACCATGCCATGGCTAGAGAAAATGTGAACTTAAGAAAATATAATTTAGCTTCATATTATTCAAAAAGCACAAGCAAGTATATTATAGGATAATGCTTTTATCATAATAAAAATATAATTTTAGTGCTGCACTTGTACTAGAACCGAAACAGAGAAAAATGGGGATGAACATGCAACCACTGCTACAAAATGTTGATTTTGTTATATTATAATTTAGATTTATATTTTCATTGTCATTATATAACCTTCTACTCTCTCTGTACATACAGCAACTCTGTCCACCTTTTTTCCCTCTCTGTTCAGATGGTGGGGATGGTGATTGGTGCGGGCATCGCCATAATCCTCATCGCCATCCTCATCTTTTTCATCCTGCGGAGGATCCATCTTCGAAGTCAGTAATCACATTGCACATAATATAATAAGAGTTTTGCAAAAAGAGGACTCATTTCACTATTTTGGCCTTCAGCTTTTCTTCAGATTAAATTAGAACATAAATAATCTATTCTAATTTCACAGACCTAGAAGCCCAGGAGGTGCCCAAATACCGCTTCCGCAAGAGGGACAAAGTCATGTTCTATGGGCGAAAGATCATGCGCAAAGTAAGTGTCTAGCTGGCTGCAAATGGAGATGACACCTCAGCAGCCAGAATGCAAGTCAGTATGCTAGTTGTCCTGGGCTGGCAGGCTGGGGCACTTGAAACATGCTCATAGTGCCGTAGATTCAAGTCTGACTCGCAGCCTTTGTTGCATGTCATCGCCTCAAGCTTTCAATCTTTTCACTTCCAGTTTTCAGCTGTCCCATAAAGCAGTAATGCCGTAAGAATAATTGCTAAAAACAATACACTAGCAGTCGATGCATCACGTCCTTTCTAGTCTTAAGTTTGCTTAATTTTTCTAATTTTGCTCCAGGTCTCCCAGTCTACCTCTTCCCTGGTGGGTACATCCTCTTCCTCTCGCCCACGCCTAAAAAAGAAGCAGAAGATGCTCAATATTGCCAAAAAGTACGTCAGCAAGCTCACTCTCACAAAAAATTGACTGCCATTATCGTAATGACCAGTTGACCTCCATTACCATATCAGCCAACGGTTCACACTCTTTCCCATCTCTTCCTTCCTTTCTCTCCATCCTGCTATCCCCCATGTCTCTCTCCTGTGCAGGATACTGCGCTTTAAGAAGGAGGTGCCCACCCTGCAGGCCAAGGAGCCGCCTCCCTCAGTGCTGGAGGCTGACCTCACAGAGTTTGATGTGGCCAACTCCCACCTGCCCTCTGAGGTGCTCTACATGCTCAAAAATGTCCGGTAGGTTGGCCTTCTTTGTCACCTGTGTGAGACAATGTGCCTACGTATATGGATTACAGATGTGTGCACATACAGTTAATGGGCTAAAGTTTGTCATAATACAGTCTCTCCAGATACAGGGGTTCATTGGTGTCCATAGGCCACAAAGCTGGTCTGCATGATTGACAAGCATCTCCTTCAAAACATAAGTTAGCATTGCTCCTACAGACACCCCTTCGAGATTTGTGGTTGTCAGGAAGTTTCCTTGCAAAGGGCAGTGATCCAGCTCGACAGTTACATGCATTCTGTACAACTTTACATAGATTTTTTTAAAAGCCCTGCATTTTTGCAGCTCTTGTGCTGTAGGTATGGGCCGGTATCAAATTTTCACAGTATGATTATCATGGTCAAAAAGTACCCCAGTAAACAGAATTATCACAGTAAATAAATAAATAATCCAGCACACACTGGGAATATAGAACTTTATTAGAAAAAACTAACTGCTGCTCCCATTATGTTGTTAGATATGTGGTGATTTCATGTGTGATGTGCCCAAGGGACCCTCTCGTATCATTGAACATGTTACATGGGGTCTCTTATTTGTTATTTCTTGTACACATATTTCCTTGTCCAAGTTTGAGATCCTATTGTAAATGGTATGGTGATTATTTGTAAACTACATAATACTACAAAGTGGTAAATGTATTGCATGGTGTTGGTGACTTGTCACATGACCAGAGGTTACCTTTAAATACGAACACCTGTGGTTAATCATGTACTGAGCGAACCTGACGAAGCAGGCAGTGAAACGCGTTGTTCGCTCTTTTTTCTAATAAAGTCAAGTTCTATATTCCTGGTGTGCACTGAATTATTTGTTTATTTACATAGTTTATGATTTTTGCCTCAGCTGGCACCCAGGAGGAGCATAGCAGTGCACAGGGCTATTTATAATTTTCCATGAGAATTATCAGTGTTCAGCAAAATTTAATGAAATACTGCGATTAGTGCTAGAAGATAGTAGAATCAATTCAGTGCATGTTTTGCATTGCATTTAATTAAATATAACATGTTCCTAGTAAGAGGGTTAACATGTACATGGTTTACATTCATTTGTTACGTTTGTTTCTTTCAAAGCTTAAATTTTCAGCATTCACAGCAGTCATGGTTGTGGTTGTATCTGTGCCAACCAATTATAGAGACCAGCATTTAAGCTATTTGCTGAAAGGCAAAAGGCAAACATGTCCCTGGTGCGTATTCAAGAATAGCTGCTTATTGAGATCCTTTTATTGTACATTTTATGGCATCCATGAGGTCAAACCAGTTTAATAGTGCACAAATGAGAATGATATGCCCGCTGTACAAAGGCACAGGCGGCATGAGCATTTTTTTTGTTTATTTGTTATTACCCTTTTTAGGATAAGGGACAGGGGGTGGGGATTGTGTATGTTCATGTGCTGATGGGCAGTTGTGTGGTCAGGATATGAACCCTGGATATGGTAAAAGCATGCATGCGCACATTCTAATTATGTAGCAGCATGCTACCAACAACCGGAGAAGTGCTCATTGAAAGTCATCTGCTAGCAAACTAATGACTGCTATTGTTCACAAGCTAATGTAACCATACTACATGCAAAGCAAGACAAACTAACCAACCCTCCCTATGCAATGACTGAAGGGCACCTACCTAGCTAACAGTACATGCTAATGCAAACGCATGGCAGTAGCATCTTTATAGCTGCCCTTTGCTAGCGAGCTGATGTAACAGTACTGCCACCAGGCATCACCTCATTTCTAATGTAAACAGTAACACACACAGCAAGACAAACTAACCTACAATCCCTATGCAATAACTGCAGGGTACTTACCCATCAACTTGTAGCCCAATCTGGCTACAAATTGATGGTGGTTGTGGATAAGGCCACAACCACTGGCTGGCTCTCACTGCTGCCTCAAACATAGCCTTTGCTGCCTGTTTTAAATTTTGCCCATGAATCCCTAATTTATTAAGTATTGCTAAAGTACACTTTGCTACAAACTCTCGGCATCAAACCTTCACAGGCGCAGCCTAACAGGCCAACCCTGCTCGCTAACTTCCAAAACCAGTTCAGAATATCTTGACATTTCCTTTCATTTGCCTCATCTACTGCATCCTCCCATGCTACTGTAAGGTCCACAAAATACATAATCCACCTCACCTCTGACCACAACACCAAGTGTGGTCTTAAACTAGTGCCTGCATGTCCTGTGGGATTAAAAACTGTTTCTGTGTGCACATGAATTTGTTTGTGTATGTTTGCATACATTGCACAAACTTGAATGTTTATAAGAATTCAGCAGTAGCCCCTAACCTTTCTGTTGTCCTCTGTTGCAGTGTACTGGGTCACTTCGAGAAGCCGTTGTTTCTGGAGCTGTGTAAACACATGGTATTTGTGCAGTTCCAGCAGGGGGAATATGTCTTCAGACCAGGCCAGCCTGACAGCAGCATCTATGTGGTTCAGGATGGAAAACTAGAATTGTGCCTTACTGGAACGGTATGGAGGTTAATGTCTGTGTCTGTCTGTGTGTGCACACCTTCTGCTTACCTATGAATCTCAAGTATGTTTGATCGTTATTTTTGTCTTTTTGTCTCGTTTATGTGTTGTGGTGAAAATGCAATGCCTATTCATGATTCTGCATCAAAATGATGGAGCAACCCTAACAAGTTGCTTAACCATGAGGCTTCAATTAACCAGAATTCTGCCTTTGAAAAGGTGATTAGCACCAATTAGTGTTTGACTCAGATAATCTCATTAGGGATTTTGGAGAATATGGGGCTATTAGTGAAGGTTGCTCCCTGAATGACAAATGAAAAGCTCACAGCTTATTTCAAGGACATTCAGCTAGTTTTAGATGGGATATTTTTCTTAATTGAGATCTCCATTTAAATCTAGGAATAGTCTTAATCCATGTCTGAAACAGACATGTTCTGAGGAATAGAACTTTTGAACAAAAACTCTTGCCTTCTGTGCACCAGTAATATGGTACAGTAGATCTTGTTGTCATTCATTTGAAATCACACTTGAGGCATAATGGCAACCAAGCTTTTGACAATAATGTTGAAACGCATTAATTCATTTTTTTGTTCTGTCAAACAATACGTAAGATGAATTTTGTGAAAAGTGCTGTTCTTGGTCATGCTTTCATCAGCTCGGGTGGGATTTTCTCTTTTTGGACAAGTATCCCTTGTCCCACAAAAGACTCATATGAAGTGCCAAGCTATGGTTGCCCATGTATTCATTAGTCGTATCATTACACCATACTGCTACGTGTTTATTTGTGTCTTCCAGGATGGCAAAGAAAGTGTGGTGAAGGAGGTTTACCCTGGAGACAGTGTCCACAGCCTCCTCAGCATTCTAGATGTTATCACGGTAGGCCGCACACACGCAAACACGCACATACACACATGCTGCCTCACACAAATGCATGCAGACAACAACTGAACCTGTTGTTGTTGTTTTTATGATTATCATGGTTCTAGGTGAGGAAGAAACAATAATACAATAAATTTGTGTAACAGAATAAGTGAAATAACAATAAAGCAAAGCATTCCAACACACATCGCCAAGTGAATTAGATGATATAATTATCATGGTAGAAGGGCAGAAGCTCATATACACTATTCATATTCACACACTGTCCCAAATAGATGCAGTCCTGGATGTCAGCAGGGTGGGCCATGCCCACTTCCTGGCACAAATCCCTTAGTCATTGCATCATGGCACAGTCACCTCCTGGCTGACTCACGGACACTTCTCCTTTGACTTATTATACCTTACTCACACTTTGAACTCTTTTTGCGCAATCCATTGTAACATATACTTCATAAGCTGTATGAGCAATATGTAATATGATATCAGGGATTATGATTAAACTTTGAAGTTTCTCTTAAATGGACAGGGTTAAAATGATGATGACTATGAAGATCATTTATATTATCCCATTAAGCAAGTAACAATGAATTTGCTATCTACAAGCTATGGTTGCCCACTTCAGAGCTTCAAGTAATAGATTTAGAAAATCTGGAATCTCTGAAGTTAAGTATTAACTATCTGATATCTCACAATAACCTTGTGTTTGTTGGTTGTGTGTGCCCAGGGCCACCAGAAGCCATACAAGACTGTGTCTGCACGGGCTGCTGAGGTTTCCACTGTTCTCCGTCTACCTGTAGAGGCCTTCCTTTCCATATTCGAAAAGTACCCTGAGAGCCTAGTGCGGGTGGTACAGGTCAGTTGTGAACAGTTTGCATTTATTTTCCATTATTTTGTTGTTTATTTATTAATTAGGTCCATGGATAGAGCATATGATGCTAACATTGTCAGGGTTAGTTGTTCAGGTGCTAGAAATGTATGCCCTCATGGTACTGAGGGGGTCTTGGATAAAAGTATCCATCAAATAGCATATGATATGTTATGTCAAATCACATTCTTTCTGTTTCATCTGTTCAGATCATCATGGTTCGTCTCCAAAGAGTAACAGTGTTGGCCCTGCACAACTACCTGGGGCTCACCAACGAGCTCTTCAGCCATGTGAGTTAAACACACACACAGTGCTACCACCAAGACAGATTTTTCAATGCATTACAGTACACAGTACACAGATAGTCCTATGCCAATATCTGAGGCTAATTTATTTTGGCGTCCTCAGGAATGCTGCATCATTAGCTCAGTACACATGATGTTTACATTAGGACTTGAGACAATTAATGTTATGTAATGCCTCTGTGCTCACCCTCCCACCACACATACGCATACATACACTCGTGGCTCTCACGTACACACACAAATATACTGTTATGTACTACACACTTATCACTGTCCTATAGGAGATGCAGCCCCTGCGTCTGCCGCCCCTGTCCCCCCACCCAACGCGTACCAGTCCCATCCGCCATGGCAAGCGCTTCGGCAGCCTGACAGTACCAGAGGAGCACCGAGAAGCTGCAATTAAGGGTGAACCCTCAGGTGGGGAACAAAGACTATAGGGTGCATGCTTTTATTGATAGGGTCTGACACTGAAGTCTTATACTGTGTTCAATGCACTCTGTTTATCAATGACTTCATTGTCGTGCTTTGCTCAGAATTTATCACTTTCTATTAAATCAGCTTTTATAGACTCCTGTCCAAAATCTTGAGTGTAGCTTTTTAAACGACTGTGACGAGAAATATGAGTCGTTGAAAGGCCCTGTCTGACAGCCAAAGTGGCACTGTGCTTGGTAGCTTGTAAATTGCTGTGCCTTATGGTTTATGTACAGGGGAACAAGGGAAGGATGGCGCAACAGTGCCAACACTTAGCAGGACCATCTCCATGCCTGTAGACATCGCTGGTAAGACTTTCCCCTGTTATAGTAGTGTTTTCACTTTTTTACCAATACACAGGATATGATGTACAGTTTGTATGTATGACTTAAAGTTTGCGAACCCTTGAATTACCTGCATTCCTGTATAAATGGCTCCTAAAATGTGGTCTAATCTTCATCAATCGTAAAAATAGATAAACACAATGTGATTTAACAAATAACACACAAATATTTGTGTTTAGTGAACATATTGTTCAAACATTAACTCAGTCGTTTACCAGTTTAACCTCAACCAGTTGCTGATCAGACCTGCACAACAGTTAGGAGGTATTTTGTACCATTCCTCCTAACAGAACTGTTTCAGTTCATTTCATGCCTTAGCTCATGCCACAACATTTCAGTAGGGTTAAGGTCAGAACCCCTCTGTTTAAACCATTCTGTTGTAGATTTGCTTTTGTGTTTGGGGTCATTGTCATGCTACATGAGTCAATCTCTGTTAAGCCTCAGATCATGGGCCATTACCGTGATATAGAATTTCCTGATACAATTTGGAATTCATTGTTCCCTTAATGATCGAAGCCGTCCAGGCCCTCAGGCAGCAAAGCAGCCACAAACCATGATGCTCACTCCATCACGCTTCATGATTGGGTTGAGGTTTTGCTGTTGGTATGCTGTGTTATTTCTCCTCCAAACATAGCGTTGTGCCCTTAAGCCAAAAAGGGCAATTTTTGTCTCATCTGTCCACAGAACATTGTCCCAGTAGCTTTGTGGAACATCCATGTGGTCTTTGGCAAACTTGAGATGGGCAGCAATGTTTTTTGTGGAGAGCAGTGGTTTCCTCTTTGGTGTCCTCTCATGAACACTACTCTTGTTTAGATGCCTGCAGATCCTCAGCTGTTACCTTAGGGTTCTTTGTCACCTCCTGGACCACTATGCGGCGTGATCTCGCTGTGATCTTTGCTGGACGCCCACTCTTAGGAAGAGTAGCAATGGCACTGAATTTTCTCCATTTGTATACAATCTGTCTGACTGTAGACTGACAGAGGCCCAAGTCTTTGGAAATGCTTTTTCAAGCATTGTCCAGCCTTATGAGCCTCAAGGTCCTCTGAAATTTCTTTTGAACTTCAACAGATCTCTTTTGTTCTGTTAATGTTTGAAAAATATGTTCAATAAAAACATGTAAAAGTAAATTTGTGTTTTGTTGTGTGTGTGTGTGATTGTGTTTAATTTGTTAAATCATGTTGTGTTTATCTATTGTTATGACTTAAATGAAGATCAGACCATATTTTAGGAGCCATTTATGCAGGTAATTCAAAAGGGTTCACAAACTTTTGCCAGTATGTGATGGGGGGTTATGAAGTCGATATCCATCACAGATGTTATGTTGAATTAGCCCCATGACACATCCAGAGGGTTCAACTGTGACGTCCCAGAACCACCCCTCTCAACACTGCTCAGAACTATTCCAAGGACAATGTAATCCTTCAGTTCAAACCTGAAAATCACAAAACATCAATGCAAGGGGTTCACCTGACAATAGCAATATGTTTGTTGAAGTCTGAAGAGCAATATCTATTTTTTTTTTCTCTGTGCAGGTATACAGAAAAGTCTAAGATCAGACTTTGACATGGCGTATGAAAGGGGACGCATCTCTGTTTCTGCAGAGGATGGCAACACCCCGCCCACCTTCACACGGGTCAGTACACTATAGACACAAATAAGATGAACTTGATTGATTCCCCAAGAGAAACTTTGGTTGTTGCAGTGTTGGTTGGAGAACAAGGACTAAAATGGTGACATAGAATATACATGAACATAAATATTAAAGATTGAGCATTATTGTGATCATCATTTTTAAACAAATATTTTTCTATATATTTTTCACTATAAGGAATACATGTATTATGTTATGCTGGACCAGTTCCAAATGTCCTTCCCCCTCTTGGCTGTTGGTTCTTGGCTCAGTAAATCATTTGAATCATTCCAAAACACTATATATCCATTTTGGAAATTTTCATGTGATGTTCATTGTTTGTAAGCAAAGGTTTTAACACAGCTAATCATCTCACTAATAATTCATAGTGAGTGTTATTTTTGTATCAGGAAAAAAAATGTATTTGGGCAGATGTCTGATTTTTCAGTTGGAGGAAGTCTCTTTTTGGAATGAAACTCAGCAAACATCATCTTCTATCTCCTTGCAGTCTGTGTCCCAGGACCAGCGGGAGAGGAGGGTGACGGTGGATGAGGTTCCCTCTGGGGTCTACCTGTACCCAGAGGAAGAGCCAGGTGTGGATAGCATTTTTGCACCCTTGCCCAGTAGACCCAGTGCTGCTCTGTTCGAGGAAGCCCAGAAAGACATCCTCAAACTTATGAGGATTGAGGTTGGTTTTCCTTAAATGCATATTTTCTATGATGTGTTTACCGATAGCATGTCTGCTTAAATACTATGTAGTGCTGTCATCTGGTACTTATGAGGTCTTTTTTTTTATATATGTAACAGACACTGTAAAGGAAAGATCACCTCTAATCACTGACTTTGCAAATGCATGCAAAGTCAGTAGAAGGAGGCAAACAGATTGAGTTGGATGAAACCAACATTTCAACTTGAGAAATTTGTCTAATGCATGTAAAGCGAAAGCCAATCGGCTTAAAGCAGGTCTGTCCAAGTGCCTGTAATTTTCTATCCAAAATATACAACAAGCTCATTGTAGTACCACCTAGTATTTACAGTGGGGAAAATTGTCCATTGGGTATTTGTAAACACTGAAGGCTAGATTCCCCAAAGAAGACATTTTCTATGCTGGCTGCCAAGCCTGACAAGGATTAAAGTGCATGCGTGATAAAATAGAAAAATATGATGTTGAAGCATAGTCAAGCAATCACATTCATGCTAGGAAAGTGAGATCTGAATGTACATTTAGTGCCATGCACTCTCCATTGAGCTATATAGGACCAAATTTAACCATTCCATAGATTGAGGAACAACAATAGGCACATTACATTATTGTTTTTGGCATGAATGAACACACTGTCTAAAGTCATCCTGGTACCCTGGTAACATCTGCTGAAAGATTAAAATGAGTAAGATGTCAAAAGGAGGTCAGCCAGCCATTTGGCTTCATCTAGACGGATGAGCTATGCCCAGTCTAGATGAGGGGAGGGAGGGCATCACTATCAAGCCACACCCACCTAAGTGTTCAGACAGCAGCTTTCTCTGTCTGTGTGTGGAGTTTAGATGCAAAGTTGTTTGGTTTGCACATAAAACAATGATAAAACAGAAAAATAATTCAATATGCCAACCCCAAGGCGCTTATAAAATCATCACTCATCAAAACATAGAAGATGACAAACAAATATGCAACTGAATTGGATAGTAGAAACTAAATGGCAACAAAACGTAACAGGGAGGGGAGCAGTATTATAAAAACAAAGTGTATAAATGGAAAAAGGAAAACAATATTGATAAAAATAGACCTATTGCTGAAAGTAAAATCAAAGGGAAGGCCAGAGTGTAGCAATGACTGGTGTGAGATGTGTGCATGCATGTGTGTGATGTGTGTTGTAAGCATTCTCTTGTCTGTGTGCCTGTTAGTAGTTATTACAACACTTAAAATTTCAAAATGTCAAATTGGTGTTAGCACAAAGGTTGAAAAACTGTTTTGTTGCAGTGTCTTCTGCATTTTAGTTTGCAGCCAAGAATGAAAAGTGAGACTGAATTTTCTTTCATTTACTTTTTCTTCCAATATCTGTTTTCTCTAATACAGGACCCAGCCTTGTTAAATGGGAGAGTTACCCTGCACCATGCCAAAGCTGGAGCTGTCTTAGCCAGACAGGGAGACCAGGTACTTAGCATAAGACACACTACATAGGTCACAGGTTTGAGTATGCAAGAGCCATGTACATTTCTGTCAGTGTGTTGAGCAGAACACTGAGCCCCTACCTACTCCAGGGGTGCTGCTCCTGACCCTTGCCCTCTTACCCCTCTGATGAAACAAATTCCTAATTCCTTTGTGTCCTTCTTTCTTCTTTCCCTTCTCCAAGGATGTGAGTCTGCATTTTGTCCTGTCTGGTTGTCTGCACGTCTACCAGCGGATGATTGACAAGCAGGAAGCGGTATGTCTGTTTGTTACCCAGCCAGGGGAGATGGTGGGCCAGCTCGCCGTGCTCACCGGAGAACCCCTCATCTTCACCATCAAGGCCATCCGAGACTGTACTTTCCTCAAGATCTCAAAGTCGGATTTCTATGAGTGAGTCGTTCATCTCTAGAGTGGTCAAACATCCAAGCATACAAAATACAAGTTTGTCTAGAGTTCACATTGAGCAGGAATAAAGCTGAACCTTTAATACTTTATATGCTCTCATTAACAAAGCAACAATGTCCCATTATATGTCCCACATGCATCCACAGAACAGAAGAAGCTTTGAAGTTTGAATCATAAGTTGAATGTCTTAATATGTCCTAAAATTGACCATTCTTCAAGAAATGCCTGAATCTTTCAGTTTTCCAATAACCATCCAGTTTAGGATGAATGCAAAAACTGCACTATGAATTACTGAAAGTCTGTCCTTGTGTTGTGTGCTGCCCCCTGCAGGATCATGAGGGAGCAGCCCAGTGTGGTGTTGAGCGCAGCCCACACTGTCGCCATCCGCATGTCCCCTTTTGTCAGGCAGATGGATTTTGCCATCGACTGGATGGCTGTGGAGGCTGGCAGAGCCCTCTACAGGTACTTTACTTTGTTATTTTTTGCTATGAAAGAGATACATAGTCATAGTTTGCTTTTTCTTTGTCATCTCCCTATTTTGGCATTACAACCTTACAAATTACATTACAGTCATTTAGCAGACGCTTTTATCCAAAGCGACTTACAAGTTACAGTTTTTACACTATGTGGGGATCGAACGCACGACCCTGAGACTGAGAGTCTCACGCTCTACCGACTGAGCTGTCCGGGCCGGACAATTACAAATCATGTCTTGCACAAATGTAGTCTTCCTTTGATGAATTCCTAATGACCGGCAGTATACTTTGCTTCTCTCAAATAACAACCTGGTTCCACTTAAAAACATTTAAGTCATGTTATCTGTAATAGTTACTGGGACCTCTTCTCACCTGTGTTGATTCTCTTCTCGTCTACAGACAGGATGACCAATCGGATTGTACCTACATCATTCTTAATGGCCGTCTGCGTTCAGTCATCCGCAAGGCCAACGGCAAGAAGGAACTGGTGGGAGAGTATGGCAGAGGAGACCTAATTGGAGTGGTGAGAACAAGGCTCTTTCCCTTTTACTCACATTCTCACTCTGCTTATCTATTTGAGAAAACTTAGTTCTTGGTTTCAAAACGAAATGTGGAGCTGAAAATTATCACATTAAGAGGGGCTATCAATATCAGACTTGGGGCTTCTTATTTGTTGTTATTTGTCTACTTCTTGTTTGTTTATACCTGCATTTCAATTCAGATAGTGTCAGGTAAGTTGTTTTCTCTGTGACAGATACGTTATCACAGAAATGCATACTTCATTGTCTTTCAAATACGGCTGCACAATTATTACTAAAATGATAAACCCAATAATTTTACTAGATATTGTGATGCACTTTTTGTATCTTATATCAACATCTTGAATCAACTAGAATGGACATCAATTTTGATGATTAATTGTGCAGCCCTACTTTCGATTGTCTACTTTCTGGCACTTATTGTCTGCTTTTCAGTACTCATAAGATTGTACTGTGGGCCAGACCCAACCCATCTGGTATTTCAAGTGGTATTTGAGTACTGGTATCTCAGATTGTCCTGATATATGTGCTTTAGGTGGAGGCTTTGACCAGACAGCCAAGAGCCACCACTGTCCACGCTGTCAGAGACACGGAGCTGGTCAAACTGCCCGAGGGAACACTGAATAACATCAAGAGACGATATCCCCAGGTTAGTACCTTCGCCTTGTTTACCAGTTGCCTCACTTAATTATGAGAATCCAATCTGTGTTCGGTCTTCTGTACAGTTCAGATGGTACTGATGTATGATCTCTGTGTTTAGGTGGTGACGAGGTTGATCCACTTGCTGGGCCAGAAGATCCTGGGGAACCTGCAACAGGGTCGTGGGCCATTCTCAGGTGAGATGATGAAAATGAAAATAATAATTGTAATAATGATAACGGTGATGTTAACAATAATAATAGTAATATATTTGTATACTTTTTTACTTTTTTATCCCCCTCAAAGTTAAAAAGTAATATAAAATTAATAAACAAAATATTAAAAAACAATCAGCACCACTGGCTCCATTAAGGCCTGCTCAGAAGAACAGAAATGGTATAAGGCTAACATCATACATCATACAATACAGTAAAAGTAATAATCCATGACATTTTCATTGAAATATCACCGATTGGTATAGAACAATAGTGATTAAACCTACACCCAGTTCATGAAAGCTTTTACATTTGCTGTTCTAAACATTCGGTGTCAGGTAGGTCTTTCCAGGAAAAAACAGCGGAATGTTTGGAATAATTAGAAGAGGAACTGGAGTCGTACCTATAAACTCAAACTTCATGAACAGAAAATCCAAGGAAAGATGCAAAATGTCGCAGAAAAAAAAAAACCACACACAAATCTCTAAAGACAGATACCGTTTCTCAGTTGGATTAGCCTGATGCCTTTAACACATTCACACACTGTGATGCTGTCATCTAGGTTCAGCCCTGGGTCTGTCCACTATGACGACCAGTGCTGATGTCACCAACCCTGCTAGCAATCTCTCCACCGTGGCTGTCCTGCCTGTTTGTGATGAGGTGCCAATCAACGCTTTCAACCTGGAGCTCAGCCACGCCCTCAGTGCCATTGGTAGGTCCACAATGATGTCACTCAAGCCCAGCACCCCCTGTCTCATGCCACTCCCTTGTCTTTCTAATCTATTCAGTTAACTTCTAGTTATACTTAACAGCAAAGGGGATTAGGACCATTTGTATTTGATATAGAAATGAATGCAGTTTAAATGAAACCCATCTAGCATTCTATAGTAAAATAAATAGAAATTAACATGGGCCAGTGTACAGTCTTGTTTGTATGCATACATATGAAACTGTCTTTGTCTGATGTTTATAGGGCCCACTCTGCTGCTAACCAGCGACATCATCAGAGAGCGACTGGGTGCCTCTGCTTTGGACAGGTCAGTTTAATGACATCAATTTGAGAATCGTCTCATTGTTCTGAAAACCCAATGTAGAATCTCCTCAAACTCCAGTCAGCTTACATAATCTTCTTCTCTCCAGACGTCTCTCATATTTTGTTTAAGTTTATCACTGTTTTGCTGTAATAATCTCACATCTTTCTGCTCACTATTTCCTATTTTATTCTCTACTTATAAAATCCTTTTGCTATCCTGTCCTTGTTTTCTGTCAGATTACCCTTCACTGTCTCTGTTTGTTTTGGTGTATTCAACTGGTACTCCATGTCTTTCCCCCCTCTGTCTGGCAGTATTCATGAGTATCGTCTGTCCGGCTGGCTGGCCCAGCAGGAAGACATCAACCGGATTGTCCTGTACCAGACTGACAGCAGCATGACCCCCTGGACCCAGCGCTGTATTCGACAGGCCGACTGCATCCTCATCGTGGGCCTGGGGGACCAAGAACCTGCCCTAGGAGAGGTAGGGTGGGGGGCAGAGGCAGGGCATGAGAGGTCAATAAAGGTCATAGATTACTTCATGATCTTTTGATCATTGATAATTCCCAAGCGATAGTGGTAGACCAAAATGACCAGTCATTTTCTCAACTCAGAAATCATGAAAAGAAGGACTTTTTGTCCAACAACAGACCTTTGAAATACAACTTTACTCTATTTTTATCTCTTGCTATTCCTCTTTCCCTCCAGTTGGAGCAGATGCTGGAGAACACAGCGGTTCGGGCTCTGAAGCAGCTGATACTGCTGCACAGAGAGGACGGACCGGGCCCCTCCAGGACTGTGGAGTGGCTCAACATGCGTAGCTGGTGCTCCGGACACCTGCACCTCAAGTGTCCCCGCAGGGTCTTCTCCAGACGCAGCCCCTCCAGACTGGTACGAGGCCTTGCAAACTTTTCTACCTTCTCTCCCTGATTTGAGACATAAATATACCCAGGTCACATATTCTGGCAGCCGCCAAATTTGGCCTATCAGAAATGGTGACCCCCCTATAGTTTTGCCTTACTGTTGTCTGCAATCACAAGTGCTTCCCTGACTTTCCCTGTCTGGAATAGACTTTTCTAAATCCCATGACTTTCCAGAAATTCCATGACCCGTGGGAACCCTGTATGTATGTAAAATATGGGCTCACACAAAACAAAATCTGTCATGGTGAAACATCATACCAGCAAAGCACTTGTCATTGCAGACATGCAAACATGCCAGGGAAATGTAAATTTCAGGAGCTTTGGTTACGAGATGATATTTACAAGGACTGGGTGTCACGAGTAGACGACAGACGAGCTAAATGTAAAGTTTGTGCTACAACTATAGATCTTTCAAATATGGGAGAGGGAGCCCTTCGCAGCCACAGTCTAGTGTGTTTCAAAGAGTGTGAAACACACTAGACTGCATGAAGTCTAGAACCTCATCTGCCGTGATCCAAGTGCCCATCACATCATTGCTGCCCAGTGCAGTTGGGCTCTGTTTAACACCAGCGAAGACCCTGGAGTCAGAAGTCTTTTCTGTCTACCTTAAGCAGGGGCCTTAGACTCTGACATCTGCAGACTGATCCTTGAGGGCTGCAGTGCAGGTCCGAGATCCCTAATCTAAAGTGTGTTTGAAATGATGTTTTACATGTCCACCCTGTATTTATCACATCTACTGTCTGCACTACTTACTGTTGGTTACTTGTTGTGCTGACAATCAGTTTCAACTTATTTTATGGTTGCACTCATAACTTACTCTGGATAAGGTGCTACGTAAAATGTAAAGGTTTTTAACAAGACCAGGGTCAAATAGTATGTATTTTGTAAATAGCAGTTTATTTTATCCTACTGAAAAACTGAAAATAACTTGAAAGTCTATATAGAATACTTATTTGTCATTGACAGCTTCCTTTAAACTATCTGAAGGCAGGTAAACCGCTAAGAATTAAGAAGAATTACAAATACTGTTCACCATAGGTCTGTTTTTAGCACACTGCCAAAGACTGACGAGTTAGACATGTTTGTAAAATAATATAATCAAATATGACCTATATGTTTCTTATGCTACACTAAAATATGTTTGAGGTTTTGGAGAGTAATCTTGTACTATAAAATGACCTACTGGACAGTCATATTGCATAGTCACTCTTGGCATTCAGCATTTTGAACACTGACTACAATTTTAAAATCCAGTCAAGAAATTAAGGTCCGGAAATAGTAGGGTGTTTCTAAACAAAAAATGTATAGGAACCCTGGCCTTGAATGCTGCACGTGAAGTTGATGCATTTTTCTTGTTTTGTTTTGCTTTCCCCACATTCCCCTGTATGTGTGCACAGAGGGAGGTATATGAGAAGGTGTTTGAGAAGACGGCAGACAGACACAGTGATTTCTCTCGGCTGGCCCGGGTTCTGACTGGTAATAGCATCGCCCTGGTGCTGGGCGGAGGGGGAGCCAGGTAAGAGAGAACATTTTTAATGACGAGACCCAGCAGCTAAAACCAGACTTAGAAACATTTGTAAGGCAGTTTGTGATTCAGAAGTGAAGAGTTTTATGTACCCATTCCCCTGTAAAGTCAGTCATTTTCCATTTTTCGTGATGCCAGTTTGCAATATTGACATTGCAGTCTACCGACTGGTCATGTATGTTACACAGTGTTTGTAACTTCTTAACAAAACATTTAATTAATGCATTCACTTAGCCACTACAGTTAGAAAATCACAGAGCTACTTCCTGGTATGTGAATGTAATACACACCAACCTAGAGCTGCTCATGCTTATGTGACTTCTATCGTACTGCCTGGTGTACGAGCACACACTGTATTTCCCTTATGCAGCACTCTTAGAGCTCTGTTAATTCTATTAGGAAGTTTTCCTCTTTTCTCTAGTAATCATAAATATGTATTTTATTCTGTAGCCTGTAATTGTGTTCTCGATCAAGCTGATTTTGGGGTATCTATTCATTTTCCATTGCTTAATGAGTGCCCGTTTATTTTTTTTGTTTTCACTCACACAGAGGCTGTTCCCATGTGGGTGTGATCAAGGCCATGGAGGAAGCGGGGATTCCCATTGACATAGTGGGCGGGACCTCGATCGGCTCGTTCATTGGAGCACTATATGCTGAGGAGAGAAGTGCCGTCCGAACCAAACAGAGAGCAAGGGAGTGGTCCAAGGTACACATATCCATTCATGCTAACCATTGGAAACAATTGACTGCCACATTCAATCATTTTTCTCATGCCCAAGATGCCTAGTAGCTGATTTAAAAAATAAAAACCTTTTGGTATTGATACAAGTGAGAGTGTAAACAACAGCCTCTTGCTCGCTTTCTCTCTACTTTGCCCTCTCTTACACACTGTTGTTCCTTTATAGGCGATGAACTCAGTATTCAAAACTGTCCTGGACCTGACCTATCCCATCACCTCTATGTTCTCTGGTTCCGCCTTCAACACCAGCATTTACAAAGTGTTCCAGGACAAGCAAGCTGAGGTGAGAGGTCACAGCACCAATTCACCTGGTTGCTGGTTCTCATATAGAGCAGAGAGCACTGGATTGCTAATGCAATACGGTCTGCCAAAAAACAAGGGGGACAGGAAAAGGTTGTTTTTTTTTTTTTTTGAATGAGAAAAATAAGTCTGTAAAAAATAAAGTAATTATGTTTAATACAACACTTCTTTTTAGTAATCACTTCTTTGTGTGTCCCCAGGACCTGTGGCTGCCCTATTTCAATGTCACCACTGACATCACGGCCTCAGCCATGCGTGTTCACCAGGATGGTGAGTGACAGCTGAGCTGACTGTTGGCTCTTAACCCCCCATACTATATCGCTATTTTTCTGATTGGCTAGTTTTCTTTTAAGCTTAGGATCAGGAAAGTTTTTTTCTAAAATTAGTTACAAGCTGTTACATTCATAAATGAAACACACTATTAATATGCAGTTTATAAGGTCAGTTAAATTAGCTTTCTCAACATTTAGCACGGCATACCATGGCTCAGTCAATCATACTGCCAGAATGACAGAGAACTAATGTGTGAAATTGATATGGTCATTAATGAATGTTTTTAAAAAAATAATCAAACCGTCAGTAATTATGCTTTTAGCCCTCAGTCACACAGAAGCAAAATAGCGTAATGACTAAAGCTATCTTCTAAATCAGTGGTTCTCAATCCAGTCCTCGAGGACCCCCTGTCCTGGAGGTTTTAGCTCCAGCTCTGCTCAGGCACACCTGAACCTGTGCCTGAGTAGAGCTGGAGCTAAAACCTGCAGGACAGGGGGTCCTTGAGGGCTGGATTGAGAACCACTGTTCTAAATGAATACAGTAGCATGCTGTTGCAGTAAATTAACCTTCAGAATGGTACTATAGGTACCATTACTCTTCTTGTCCTTCATAAGACAATATTATATTCTTAGACGTGAAAAATGCTAAAGGCAATAGACCAACCTACACCTTTTGCAACTTTAAAAAATATGGAAAAAAAGAAATATAGATGTTACCATGCTTGCATCCTTAAGCATCGTCACTGATATGTCTTTGAAATGTGTATCAGTCCCTCCAGGATCTTGCGATCGCAAGAATTTACGCAAGTTCAACTAATTGCCGCAATACTTGCAAGAGCTTGCAATTATGTCAAAACCCCGCATAAAACGGTCAAATGCTTCCACATTAACTCTCCTACATGTTACACTAACTCTACATGTTACACCAACTCCTACATGTTACATTAACTCCTACATGTTACACTAACTCTACATGTTACACCAACTCCTACATGTTACATTAACTCTCCTACATGTTACACTAACTCTACATGTTACACTAACTCCTACATGTTACACTAACTCCTACATGTTACACTAACTCCTACATGTTACACTAACTCTACATGTTACACCAACTCCTACATGTTACATTAACTCTCCTACATGTTACACTAACTCTACATGTTACACCAACTCCTACATGTTACATTAACTCTACATGTTACATTAACACTCCTACATGTTGCATTAACACTCCTACATGTTGCATTAACTCTCCTACATGTTGTGTTTTTTTATTTCAGTATGCAATTTGCACCATTTGCTTTCTTGTTATCCTGAGCCTTTGATATGGTTACACACAAGGTCCTTGTTTGGAGTCGCCGGTGACTAATTAGATGTGCGTTTTCCAGTCCGGACCTCTCTCTCCTTTTGTCTGTGTCAAACTGGCAGCACTAACAGACCTGACACACCTGATAGTGAGATTACAGTGGGACGAGATTGGTCAACTAATGATGTAATGACAAGTTGTAGATATGCTGCATTTTAGCCTAAAAGGGAAAAAACAGACAAAAAATAAAAACTTAAAAAAGAATGAAAGAAAAAGAAAGGCACTAGACAGAGATCATGTTTACTAAACAAGCTTTCAGCCGATGGCCCCAGGAGGTATTAATGTGTGATGATTACTCTACTAAAAAACAACTTAAAAGAGTGGGCAGTTTACATTGTTTTTTTTTGGGGGGGGGGCTTGAACTTTTCATCCATTCCTGCTGTTTTACCACAAGATAACACGAAAAATATCGCAAATTACATTGCAATTTTTGATGAAAGCCGCTGCAAATTCAATCATTTTGGGCCGCAATGATCAGAAAAAAACTCTGCGAAATCCTGGTGGGACTGGTGTATGTATGACTGTATGTCACTAATGTTAGCTAAAGTAGATCTACCCTATGGCTGAAGGCTGCCCACACCCAAATCCAGTATGGAATAAGGCACCACTTTCCATGACATGTAATACACATTTTTGGAAAATATTTCAAGATTATCACTGTTATCCTATCTTCTAATGTCGTATAGATCCAATTGCGACAGTACAAGTTTCAGTGTACTGTCAATGTTTTGATGTAGGCTATTTGGAATTCAGACTGATTGCTGGATTTGGGGGTTTGCAGGCCTGGGTCTTCCAGAAATGTTGAATGCTCATGATTGCACCTTGGCATGTCTGTACTAACTGCTGGAGCAAAGCCTTTATGTCTCTTTCTCAGTCTCATTATTCCCCTCATCCACCTCTTTCATGTTTTCTTGAATATCTAGTCTTGCTTTCTTTCTTTCTTTCTGTGATTATCTCCTTTCTGTTCTGTCATTTAACCCTCTAAAATAGGCTATATTGATGAACCTGTAGCCTCTTCATTGTTTTTCTTTGCCCTCATCCACCTTACACATTTGCTTTGTGTCCAAAACATGTCTAAAACCTCCCAAACCATGCCCTAGTTACCTCCCTAATGTCAGTTCCTTTTGCACATAGACCGACATTGCAGAGCTGTCCATCTATAGGTTACGCTGTAGGCAACATAACTGTTCTAGTTGCTGATCCCTAGATGCCCACCGTCCCCATGTCCATGTCAACATGTAGGATCCAGAACACTGTACCCTGGCTTTCTTCCCCTTGCCACCCCACCTTGCTTCTGTCACTCCCTTACCTCCTCTCTTTTCTTCCTGTAGTTTTCCTGGTGTGCTTTCTACTGTGGCACTACACTCAATATGTCACTTTAACTCCTGTTATTGAGAAGGATAAATGTTGATACAGAAATGTGATGGGAATATTCACACTAGGCATCTCTGCAGTTTGAGGCACATCCAAAACGGATGTTTCAAAATGTTTTTGACCACACGGTTTGGCAAACAGCGTGTGTGTGTGTGTGTGTGTGTGTGTGTGTGTGTGTGTGTGTGTGTGTTAGACCAA
>OOFE01049769.1:17832-37065 GCA_900323365.1 Monocentris japonica
CTGTCCATTCCAACATATATACACACACACACACACACACACACACAGCAACACCCGCTTTATCACAGCACACACACACACGCACACACACACTCTTGACTGAACACCCACACACACCCACATACTGTACAAGCCCACACATCCTGATCTCCAATTCATATTCATTACGTGTGAAATATTATAGAAATAAGTTTGGTAATAGCAATCATCTTTCAATTATCTGGGATTGGTTAGCCTTGTGACAAGACAGAGAAGAGAAAATCATGAATATCAAAGAGGGCCAATTTAACCAAACGATCATGGACTAAATCACCATTTCATGAATGAATAACAGTCATGAAATGGCACCAGGCTTATGAATCATTCCAAGACAAAAGCTGATGAGGGCTTTTTTCATACCAAGAGTAGATCAAACATCTCCCCCCAGTCTCCTCCTGCGGTGCGTTTATGGAAAGGAAAATTTTAGATGATGTTTAATGAAAATCCACTTTTTATGCCCTCTCTCTTTCACTTATCCTCCCTTCTCATTTTTCCCTGCTCTTCCCTCCCTCTCTTCTGTCCTCACTCCAACCTTTTTATCGTCCTACCTGCTCTTTATTTTCCGCTCTTCGCATCCCCCCTTGCCTTCTTTCCTTTCCATATCCTCTTTCTTCCTGACCTTCATCTTCCCCTGCTCCCTCTTCCTTTACCTCCCTGTGGTCTCCCTTCCCCTTTGCCTCCTCCTTATCTTCTTCTCCAACCCTTCTCTGTTACCTCTTTTTCTCTTTTCCTTTTATCCTAATTGCCCCCTATCCACTCCCATCGTCCGCCACTTCCAGCGTCAGATATGGCGTCCGATCAAGGCCAGGTATTGGTCATCGTCACGGCAGCGGTGGGAGGCTTCACCCTCCTCGTCATCCTCACCCTCTTCTTCCTCATCACTGGACGGTAAGATGGCTTGATTTGAATGTCTTATACTCAATGTGTCATTGTTTTATTTTTTGCAGTCTGCGTCGCTAGTATGCATGTATGAACGTGTGTTGTTACAACTGTGTGTTGACTTTAAAGTAATTGTCATCCTAAACCCCTTAGTCAAACCAGACTCCCACCCTTCCATTAGGCTATATTATATCACATTATAACCCATAACATTAGATTCACTGTTTTGTGCTCAACGAGCTCAACCTAGACACAAGTGCACAAACATAAACGTGAACACAAACACACACGTAGCACAGATGGAGGAGGTGTGATTGAAACACATTCACACAGAGGACGAAAGAATAGGAGAAAGGTGCACAAACATCTATACACACACACACACACACACACACACACTGTAGTAGCAGGCTGATTTACACTTTGAACTACAACTGTGTTTTATGGATAATCAGTGTAATTGCAGTCACACAGACTGCTAGATCCCAATTGAATGTTTGTGTGTGTGTGTGACTCTGCAAGATGGAAATCCTTGCAAGGTAACAATGAGGTTTTATTTTGAAAGTGTGAAGTCAAGGAGGTGTTTGAGAATGAATGATTTGATTGCATTTCATCCGTGAGTGACTTGCAAAGAGGCACTGCAACAGAGAATTAAATGGAGTTGCATGGATGAATCATGGATGAACCAATTCAGCACCATAAGTCCATGGACAGTTCACCATATTATGAAGCACTCATTTTATGTTGCTGATGCTCTTTTCCATAGTGATTTACAGTAGCTACGTTCACATGCGCACAATAATGGAAGACAAACCTCTTGCATGATTCTGTAAAGTGACACCTCCCCTAGTAGTTTACATGTGACATGTGGTTGTTGTGAGTATTCAAACAGAAACGACAAACTACTGACAGAGCAACTTGAGCTACGTCACCAACGACACATGAACAACTGGATCACACTTAAAGGAATGTGATAAAGGTGTATAGATGTTCTGATGGGTCTCTATTGATGCCAGTAAAATCCTTGCAGTTCACATACACTGATCAGCCATAACATTAAAACCACCTGCCTAATATTGTGTAGGTCCCCTCGTGGTTTTAATGTTGTGGCTGATCGGTGTATGTTACAATGATAAAACTTATCACCAAGAGCATAATCACAGTACGGTGTTTACATGGGTCCTGCCTTACTCGCATTATTGTCTGTCACATTTTTGTGTACATGTAGAGGAGAACTGGTACGATTGTAGCAGGGGTGCGGCTTGGGCTTCATGATAGTGTATATTTATTGACGGTTACAAACCTACGTCACCTGTTAGACCTAGGGCGAGACTAAACATCACTGATTGTTTCAAGAACCAAGCCAGCTTAGTTTGGGTGTTAGTTTACAAATGTAAAAGTGATGAACTGGTTGAACCACTATTGTGTTATATCAATCAGCAATGGAGAGTAGCAAAATGTGTTCCTATGAAAATATCACAGATTATTACTTTAAGGCTCTGTGGAGTTTTTACCTACATTCTAGACCCACTTTGACTTGGGGTTTGGCACAATTTGAAATGCTGAGCAGGGAACTTCATGCCATAGGAGAAGCTGTTCCACCAAGCTAGCCACACCACAGTCGAAACGGGCCCTCGCTGTCAACAGGATCTAAACCCCATAAGATTTCTAGCACATCACTGTAACCACTCACTCACCAGCGACGGCAACCTACTCGGCTACTCTTCTTCCCACTGTTAGAGGCAAAAAGCATTACACTCTGAACTCAAAAAAGCACCTAAAAAGGAGCTGAAAGCAGGAGGATGTACAGTCGTTTTCTCATAAGTACAATGTGTAGGAGGGCCTGTGTTTCTCTTTTGTTCTAAAAAAAAAACACAAGTACAAGATGAGTGAGAGCTAGAGCAAGCCCTTTAGGCTTTTCGCATTCTTGCACTTGACGAACCTTTTTTTTACCTAAAGCCAGTTAAAAACAGTAGAACAGTAGAGTATTATTCGACTCCAACATAATCTGTCGTATATGTGACTCCTTTGCCCCATGTAGGAGGAACTTCTATTCTCTTTCGGGTTTAAAAAAAATCCCAAAGTACTTGAGCTGCTCGAAAGAGGCTGAGGGCTTTCGGTCATATGGCTCTCAGAGAGGTGGAGGGTACCACAGCGATAAGAGGAGATATATGGACCTATGAGGGGTTTGTAGGCCTGGTTAGCCTAAAAGCTCCCTAACTTTACATCCATGTGTGGATTTGTTCATGCTTTCTTGCACAGACCAAGGCTTACCGTAAACCTCTGTTTTGAGAGCAAAGCCGAAGCGCTTGCACAGATCTAGCCTAGTCCTAGTTTACTGTATGGGTCCTTTCCATCCTTGATTTGTCTTTCTCTCACTCTCTTTAATTCTTTTATCCTCTTGTCCTTCTTTGCTTTCATCCCTCCTTTTATCAGTGCCCTCCATAGCTTCTGCAGCAGAGAGATCTGCCAATGCTGAAGTGACTACAAGGGATGTTAGGGCAAGACAGGAGTGGTTTGAATTACATTGATGCTTTGATTACAGCTCTGGGCAAGGTTGTCTTCCTGAGGTGTGTGTGCATGAGTGAGTGAGAGAGAGTGTGTGTATGAATGTGTGTGAGTAAGTGTGCCTCCAATTAAGCCAGACTCTTCCCCTGTCCCTTTCATTCTGTCAATGTGTGTGTTTCTGAGTGTCCAGAGCATGTAACATATGTATATGTGTGTGAATATGATACTATACTGTAACAAACGCTCGATAGGCCAAAGAGCAAAGAAAAATATTGGAGAAAGCCAATGTCTTTGTGTGTGTTAACTGCCTTTGTGTTTGTGTCGGTGTGTGCGGTCTCTTTTCAACATGAAAGCCAGCGAGACAGAGGGATAGGAGGATAAAGGGGATCAGGGGATAGGACTGGAAAAGACTGATAAAGGCACATGCCACCATTTCTTTAATGAACAGCTTGACCCCATCAGCCAAGGTCAACAGTGGCTTTCCAAATCCTTCTCCGCTCCTCTCTGCCAGTGTTGGCCGGCATGTTATCTGCTCTGTCGATCAGTGTCCAGGCCCCCACAGACTTCACTTAGCAGGAGCCCAACCTGGCAACCCACAGCTCATAGCCCTCTGACATCTGCTTTAATCTGGCAACCCGGATTATGTTAAGTCTTCAAAGAGAGGGAGGCTTGCAGACCTGTTCACATGAACCCACACTCATAGAGACTTATATGAGCATACTCAAACACTGTCTCTGCTACTACAGTAAGGGTGTTTTCACTTCTAGTTGAGGGCAGAAATCGGTAGCTACATGAACTAAAGAATGACAGCAAATTCCACAATCTACAAATGCAGTTGAAGCTGATGCACCATTGTAGTTTACTGCGGAAGAAAGTGCTTTCCTGTGTGGCTTTAGTTGATAAATTATGGTTCACTTTGAAATTTGCTGTGTCAAACGTGACCGAACCACTGCGTAAAATGCAGCAAAGTAAAAACTCAGCCCCTGATTCAGACCAAAGCAAACACAGACTGTTGAAGATGCCCTCAGTGTATTTGGCCCTTCCTCTGTCACTAATTGTTTAGCTGATTGCATTGCCTTCAACCTCCACATGCTCACTGGGACCGCCAATCTCTGAATAAGATTTTCTCTCCATAATTATTTACTTATTTGTTTATTTGTTTGTCCTTGTTCAACAACTGTTTTTGGAGAACCTTTATGGCCCATCCATGGCTTCCAGCTACTGTAGTTTGTTTATGTGACAGAGGGCTCTGTCAGTAGCCGCGAGCAGCACAACTAGGTTCAAGTAAACACTATTATAACGGCCATCGGTTTAATCATCAGTCCAAAACACCTAAGCGGCGTGTTGCGGACAGTACTATCATCTCAAAAGGGGAACGGTAAATGATCTTCAGTTCAAATGCGTAAATTCAAAGTCTATATTGTACTAGAAATAATAATTGCATTTGGTTTGTTCAGATGGGAGGGGTTACAGGGATAAAGTGAGCGCCTAGTCAGGTGAAAGGTGTGTGTGGGTATGGCTGTTGTACCTCTTCTTGTGAGTATAGGCAATATTGGGTTTTCTTTTGATTCATTGTTTTGCCAAGTTTTTTGTAAATACTTCATTTTTCCTAATTTTCATATTTTTCGGCCAAGCTATTTTGTTTTGTACTTTATAATTTTGTAAATAAAACTTCTTGCACAGACGTTCTGTTGTGACAGAGCCAATTATTTTTTAAAAAGGTCATCATCTTACAGTCTACTATTGTAGATACTGTAGATACTCTCTCTCGCTCTCTCTCTCTTTCTTTCTTCTCTCATTTTGTAACGTTCTGTGGTCGAACTACAGTAGATAGCAGTTATCATCAGTCTCTGTCTCCCACCTTTCCCTTCCTTTTATCATGGTGTTTCAGTCTTATGTGTTCCTTCTCTCTATATATATATTGTAGTCCCCCTCTCTGCTACAGTATATGGTTAGACTGTGATGATGGGAACAAAACCACTAATTGACTTTATTGTTATAACTTCACTATGAAAATATCACTTCAGAACAATCAGAATTGTCAAAATGACAGAAGGAACACTGATGGGATTTCTAACTGACAGTTCACTGACTGTGAGGGTTTTAAACACTGTCATTTTCACTATCGATTTCTGCTTTGAAGCAAGAAAACACCAGTAGTGTAATGCCTTTCATTATGATCATTTTTCATAACATGGGATTTGCTATTATTTCATGTCTCCATTCTATTCAGTATGACTTTCACATGGATGGTCCACTGGATCAATGTACTACTGGTCATTCACTACAGCTGCAGCCATATTGGCACAACAAAAGAATATAGATTTTTCTGTTGTTGTTGTATATACTGTATGTATTGTTATAATCCACTGTCCACAGTCCATAGCATAGCTCCTGCTGTCTCTGTACAGTATTTTTTGCAAGTTCTGATTAATCAAATCATAAATTGATATCTTGATATCATAAAAAGGTTTTGATGCTTGCATGAAAATGTTTTGTCCATAAACAAATTATGTGATAAATAGCGATGGAAATGTTGTTGTAAATAAATAATGATGTCAGCTTTGCATGATCAACCCTAATGATTAAATGTCATTGTGCAAGACCTTCCAGAAATGTGTTGTTTGTAACATGTGTAAGTCCCCGTCATGTTCGTATGGCTAGTATTTGGTACATGTAGAAGTCTCTGTCAAGGTTTATGAACGTATTTGCATCTTTGGATGAAAGCATGAAATAACGTTAGCCAACATTAGCTCAATAACACACTTACTCAATACTAATCAATTCTTGAAATTGATTCTTGTGTTTTTTTTACATTCAGGAAGTCTATTTATCCACTTCAACCCAGCTGATGGAGACACACCTAGATTGCTTTTTATTTTTGCCACATTTCAGAAGTTTCTGTAAAATGTGCTTGTCATTTGGATGAAAGCAGAACTAGAAGTATGTCTCTGCACCAATGTCCCCAAGACAAATTTCTGTCCATTCATTGTAGCTGACAATTAAAGTGATCCTGATTGTGATTCTGATAGGGTGCTTTGTGGTTCCCTCTGTCCCAGCCTCATTTCTGATTTCAGTATTGCACCCAGTTGGATAAGGTCTTTTGCAGATTCTGTCATCTAATCTGTCAGTTTTCCAGACTTTCTTGGCAGCACCTTTCTATCAGCTGTTGGCTGTCTGTCAGCCTCTTAGCACCACATGATAAACTGTCACTCACACACACGCACACACACACACGCGCACACACACACACACACACACAGGGGAAAGGAGGGCATGCATGTGTATTTCTCGTACATGTTGAGCCAAACTATTTCTTTCTGTGTGTGTGTGTGTGTGTGTGTGTGTGTGTTTTATAGAGCACTGAACCACTGAATCACACCTCCTCCATCTTTATCACTATATCTCTCCATCCTCCCCCTTCTGCAATCCATCCCTCCCTCCCTCCATCCAAAGGGCATGGCCAGACTCCCACTGCCTGCCTGCATTTCTGTGGTTTTGCGGTAATCCACAAGTTCCTTGTTCTTTTCATTTAGTCTTCATCTTTGGTGCTAAACGGTCATTGCTGTGGTGTTTCTGCATTATACTTCCCAGACATCACAGTGTGTCCAGTACTGTGTCCATTTTCTGTTGATGAAGTTTGAGTTTCCATAGGTGCCAGTCTTTTCTTTGTCTGCTCAGTCATGGCGGCTATCGCTGCTCAACTACTTTTTATTTTAACTGGGTATAAGTTGAATCACTATTGTTTTCTATTAATTGCTGATAGAGAGTAGCAAAACTGTTTGTTCATATGAAAATGTCCCTCCGTCTGGTTTCTCTCTCTGGATTGTTCTCTCTCTATCTAAATTGGTTTGTGTCTTCATCACTGTCTCTCCTTTTTTATACTTTATCCTCTTCCTCCCTTCTTATTTTGCTCTATTTTGCCATTATATCTGTTGAGAAGTTCATGAATTTGTTAGAGTGAACAGCCGGTGCTATTATTCTTTCAGACAGTGTTGTGAGGTGTATGAGTGGGTTAAGAGCAGGCTATGAATAGTACAGCCCATCTGCTGGAGTGTGTGTGTGTGTGTGTGTGTGTGTGTGTGTGTGTGTGTGTGTGTGTGGTGAACAAGCACACTGAAGTGTGAACAGAAACACCTGAAGCACACATATCAACACGTTAGGTCTCAGTTTCACCTCTAAAAGCTGCAAAATGTTACCCAATGCCTACACATACAATCACACACACACACACACACACACACACACACACTGAAACATTATTAAAATCCAAACTGATACAAATGCATTGTATCACACACATACCAACAGATTTGACAGATTTGAGTCATTAAAAAACTCTAGACGACAGTTGTTGTGTGGCCGGAGGTCACACACTAACAAACTGATAACAAAAATGTCAAATTATTTTCTGGCCTGTAACTGCAATTTTACTGCTGAAATTGAAATAGAAATTAGGTGGGCGTGATGGTGGCTCAGTTGGCTATGGCTAGAGGTACTGGTAAGGGGGTGGTTGGTTTACGGGAGACATATACGTATATGGAAATGGGTCCAAATCAGGTTCAAATCACCTGGGAAATAGGAGGTGCCAATGAATAGCCAAGTAGGTCAAAATAAACTGAAGGATGGAATTAAAATAAGAAAAATGAGCTGGATTATAACCAAGGATTTGAGTAATGATGAATGGTTGGTTTCATTTTTTTATTCAAAGAGAGTGATTTTGCCAACTAAACTGAGACTTGGTCTGGGAACAGACGTAGCAGATGCAGATTTACAGAGCACATGCTATCTCTAGCATATTCCAAGTTTAAAATGTTAGATGGAACCATGTATTTCCAAGTTCTACATGATAAGCAGGTGAAAGTGTGTAGACTGTGCATTAGACCAGGAGATGTTCTGCCATTGTGTCTTGATGTTCTTTGCCACAAATGTGGACAGCAAGGGCATTACACTAGAGAATGCACACATACAGTCCCTAACACCTGCATGGACTACGTGGAATGGTACATAACAAAAGAAGATATTTACCATCTGGTTCAGGATGAGCTGGAAGTTGGGTCAGGCATGGAGGATGAAGAGGAGATGTCACCACTAGAGAGTTCTGAGGAGGAACAAGGTTGATAAGGAAGGCACAGTAGATTCGCCAGGAGATACTATAGGGGATAGCCTAGATTCTCAAGTAATTGGTGTTGACCTATCACAAGTGGGCAGCAGGGTGGAATCTCTCAGGAGCTGGTGACGAAGGCTACTTCAGCCCCTGAGCCGGCTTATAAGGAGAGTGCTTGAACCCAGGACCCTCAACACCACTGAGAGGGCACCCCCAAGAGTTCACATCCTCCAGTGTAGTCCCAGAAAGTCCTTCCCAGAATAATCCAGCAGGCTCTCTCCATGAGGGGGAAGAAAAATTGTAGCCATTCCACAGGCGGAAAAGGAAAATATCTCCATCACATTGTAAATGATCTGGTTAGCATTCTTGACGCTGTGCAATCTTTTTATGCAAACTTATTTAAGAGGAGCCCTCTTTGAATTTGAATTTGAATGAATATTGCATGCAGAAGGTGCTTGGTACTGTGGGGTGCTTAGTTTTCTGAAACAGACAAGACAATGTGTGATAAAGATAGAATCATTACAGAGCTACGGGAGGCCATGTCAGGGCTTCAATCCACCAAAAGCCCTTGGCCTGATGGGTTAACTAACGAGTTCAGTAAGACATTCACAGATCTCTTAGAACCCATATTGTTTAAGGTTTACATGTATATGGAAGACAAATGAGATGTACCTGATTCAATGGCTACTGGTGTGCTGACAATATTGTATAAGAACACAGGCAATACGCTAAAATTAGAAAACTAGAGGCCAATAAGTTTGCTCAGTGGAGATTACAAAATTGTTGCCACAGTGCAAGAGACTCAAGAAGGTTTTAGCTAGTTTTATTGCTCCTACGCAGTCATGTACCTTGAGAGCTATATTTCAGTTTTTGAAAATAATAATTCAGCTGGTCTTGAGTCTAGATCTAAATAAAACCTTTGATTGTTCTGAGTATATGTTTTTATTTAGAGCATTAGAGACATTTGGGTTTGGACACAAAATGATTGACTGGATCAGGTTGCTGTACAAAAATGCAAAATGTTGTGTCAAATACAATGGTGTGTTTGTTGTCTGACACGTTCCCTTTAGAAAGATCCAAAAGACAGGCTTATGCTATGTTGTCTCACCTGAAGCTTCAGTGAAAAATCATTGCAGTATTAATGAATCAACTTTATTTGGCACTAACACACACACACGCAGTGAATTTGTTTCTTTGCATACCTCTGACTAGATATACACACATCACCCCACACACATGCACTTTTTCAGGTCAGGGGTCAGAGGACAGTGCAGGCATCAGCTATTGGACAGTGTGCCCGGAGCAGTTGGGGGTTAAGTGCCTTGCTCAAGGGCACTTTGGCAGTGTTGGTGGGCACTGTAGCTGTGGCACCAGTCATTTTTCAATCACCAGCTCACAGCTGGAATGCACCCTCCTGGTGGTGCTGGGGATCAAACCAGTGACCCTCTGGTGATGGGTTGGTCTCTCTAACCACTAGGCCAACCTGCTGCCCTAAAATTCTACAGTTCTCCACCCTACCAGCTGGGCTATCAAAGGTTTAATGGTGTTAAACCTCCTCAAGGTGGAGCGAGTCTAATACATCAGTTTGCAGATGACAAAACATTCACTGTAACAGATATGAATGGTGCGAAAAGAATAATGGAAAAATTTATTTATATGGTAAAGCAACAGGTGGAAAGGAAAAAAATCTGAAATTATGTAAGTTACGTGTAAATAATGAATTCATTTTAAATCCTTTTGGGCAGAACAAATGGAGGCGAGAGACTCAATGTGGACAGGAGTAATTCAATAAGTATATCAAGTGTTACATTTGTGGAAACAGAGAAAGTTAGAGTTTAAAGGTTATACCACCGAATGCTTTGTTAATGTCAAAGTTTGTGTATTGATATGCCACAGTGGGTTCTGGATGAAGATATCACAGACGACTTTGATTTCATAAAATGAGAAGGTTGGATGAAGACTGGTTGATTTAGATATAAAGAGAAAAGCTATTAGTGAAAACTGAAGAAATATCTGTATTATGAAACTGATTATGGACATACTGTATAGGGTTTGTTAATGTTCCTTAGGAAACCCATGTTGGACAATATATATTTTACAAAGAAGTCTTTTATGGGCTTAGTTCTGGCCACATGTTGACGATGAATGTAAATCTATTGATTTAGTCCTGCATCAACCTATGTTTTTTGGATCTTTGTTGCATGTCAACCCCCCTCTCTCTCTTCCAATCTACTACTACTAGGAACATTACTACCCAGCTAACTCTATGAATGCGTGTGTTTTCCAGATGTCAGTGGTACATCAAGGCCAAGATGAGTTCAGAGGAGAAGAGAAGGACCAACTATCAGAATGGACACGGTAAGTCTATCTCTCTCTCTCTCTCTTTATTTGCAGGAAAGACCATAATTAGAACAATAACCATTTTATTTTGGTGTATGTGATTTCTGGCCTTGTGTTCAGAACTGAGGGGCTCTTGAGAAGGGGTTTTCAATCACCTTGTGTGTCTCCTTTCTTCTTCATTCTCATGCAGGTACCGGTAACATCTCTGTAGATGTTTTTTGAAAGAAATGAGCAGCCAGATATAAATGCTTAATCACCTCGATATTTCAGATTTATCTCCGACCAAAAAGCACATGAACGCGGGCAATTCAGGTGTCACATTTCACAACTTGGATAAAGTAAACCCGACACGCACATGAATGCCACACGAGCCCCCATGTCGGCAAACATCTGCCTGCTGAAATGCCAGCGAATCCCTACCAGCTCCAGTGGTGCTGTGTTGTAGCTGACCCTGACCTCTTTCTCAACAGGGATGAATAAACTATCATAACATTCCTTCTTTCTTCTCCTCTTCTTCTCTTCCTCTTTGACTTATATTTCCTCTTTTTTACTGAACAGTTCCATTTTCCACTCTCACGTAACCAGAGCAGCTCAGAGGTATTGTTTTCCACTGCTATTCAAAGGGTGACTGTTCAAGAATGGAAGAGATGTAGCTCAAAAAGCTTTCCGTGTGTAAACGCTTTATCTTCTTGACCATGTTTATCCATTTTACAGTCAAAGACATCTACCCTTGAGAGAAGAGCTGAGCAGCAAACATGCAATATGCAATCAATTCACAGCAAAAGCTGCTATTCCACGGTCACTTCAATTTGTTTTGAAGTGAAGGTGGGGTGAAGTGTGTCCCTCACCTCTGCCTGTAGCAGCCTTTGAAGGATCAGTAACACATCCCTTTCTCTCTCTAGTTGTTCCTAGTTTTCTAGGGAATATTTCCTCTACAGACGGAAACAGAGGTGTCAGACAGAGTGATAGATTGCCACCTTTAAACAAATCAACAGAACAAATGTCCCAAACCACCACATTCCACCCCTTCCTCCATCTCTCTATCCCTCCTTCTGTTCCTCCTCTGCCTCCCCTCTTTTGTCATTGACGCCTCTCCTCTCTTCCCCCCAGGTTTCATTTGATCTCCACTGTCCTGTGAGATTTTTTTTATTAAATTAGTTACTGAACTCACTTGTTTTTATTTCATACGCAACTTTTTTCATCCCTTAGATGAAAAACCGAGGTAGGTTGGAATGAAGAAATGGAGTAACGATGCAGGGAGATGTTTGAATGTGGGCGAGGGAAAATTGAAAGGGGGAAACGAAAAGGAGAGAGAGACGAGGATGAAGGCAGACCGGTTGGAGGACAGAACAAAGGAAAGAAAGGAAAGGAGAAGAGGGCAAAGAGACAGTTGGAACAGGATAGATGTGTATGTAAAGGTTGAAGAAAAAATAAGATAGAAACAGATAGCAAAAGGCAAGAAGAAGAGAGAGATTGATGAAGAGAAATTTGTTTTTGAAGTTAGCTTAAGAGTAGGCGGATAGTTCTCGGAGATTGAAGATTAAAATACACACCCTCGTGCTCACGAGTGCAGCAGTGTACCTGCAATCACAATGAAGTAACTAACCTGCCTTACTCAAGTGGTAGCCATGGATATCCATCAGTACTCGGTTAGCTGCAAGCTTCATTCACTCACAAACATGCACATTCACTCACTCACACTCATGCAGACATTCACACTCTCACGTAGATGTTCACACTCATGCACACATTCACACACTCATGTAGACATTCAAACATATATGCAAGCACACACTCATGCAGTCACATTCGTGCAGACATTCACACACTCATGCAGACATTGAAACATGTATGTAGGCACAGACCCATTTATGCAAGCAGACACTCATGCAGACACTCATGCAGACACACACACATGCATGCAGGCACATATTCATGCACATATTCACACATTCATGCAGGCACACGGTTGAACAGACACTAACACATCCATACAGACACTCTCACACTCTTCTTTTAGACCACTAAAGCAGAGATGAGGAGGTTCCCACTTTTATTGCCCACCCTTTTTCAGTTATTGCCTTTTATTTGTTTTTGTAGCCAGATGAGAGAGAAGTATGAGGCCCATGCAGTTATGTTTTCCCACTCAACCCATCACCTCTTTTCTCTCTCCTCTGCTCTCCTCCCTGTACCTCCCCTCCTTTTCTTCCTCCTTTCCGATATATGGGGCTATTGGCCAGATATTGCCCTTTGATTAAAAATCTGATATTGGCCAGTCAGTGTTGCCCACCTCCACAGCTAGTTGAAGTCCATATATCTGTATAATCCTAAATTCCAAGTATGCATGAATATGTTTTTTCTTGTTTTTATTATACCATCAGATGGCCGACCAGAGAAATCATTCCAGAGTGGGTTAGGGGGATTTTGCTCAACAGCTTCAGGGGTGTCAGTCTGTAAAACCTGCAGTGAAACCTGCCTCACCCTGATTTAAGGAGGAATTAACCCACCTAAAAGAATTTCTTTAGCATGGGTTTCAGTGGAGAGTTTTAGTGTCCCATGGTCTGTTTCAGAGGCTTTCCCACCCTGACAGGAATAACACTCTGGGGGAAATGCTGAATCCTTTTCATTTCTTGGGAATTGCAAATGGTCAGATTTTAAGATATTAAATATCGGTACTAAATATGGGCTAGCAGCAGCTTCAATCTAAAAAGATTGGTCTTCAAAAACCCTTGTTGGTTGACTTCTGTCTCCAGCCTCAGCAATGAGTCTGGTGTTGAGAGGAGCTTTTAGAGGAGAACTGTGTCCTCAGGGTATTGCTGGTGCCGGTTCATGCATTAGAGACAAGTGATTGTGTTTTTTGTGATATTGTATTGATCCTCGAAGAACAAATTCATCTTCTCGGTTGCCTCCCCTCCACAGGGAGGTCAGAGGTCACGTTCAGCTACAGAACAGCCCTGGAGCTGGTAGGGGTTCAGTATCTTGCTCAAGGACACACCAGCAGGGAGGATGTTTGCCTTTAGCAGGGGCTTAAACCCCACTCACCTCACCACCCTGCTGCCTTTCAGGGAAAGAACCGACGAGGAGTAAGCTATTGGTGGAAAGAGGCAGTAGTACTAGTAGTAGTAGTAACAGTAGTAATAGTAGTAGTTGTAGTAGAAGTAATACTAGTTGTAGTAGTAACAGTAGTAGTAATAGTAGTAGTAGTGTAAATAGTAGCAGTAGTAGTAGTAGTAAAGGTTGTAGTAGAAGTAGTACTAGTAAAAAAGTGAGTGTAGGTGGGTTTACCCTCCACTACATCTCTGGTCATGATATGAAAAATCTTTCACTCACACCTCCTCTTTCTATCATTCTCTCTCTCTTCAGTCCCATTCCCGGGGATAAAGACCTACGTGGACCCTGATACCTATGAAGACCCCACCCAGGCCGTCCACGAGTTCACTAAGGAGATCGACCCATCCCGGATCCGCATTGAGAGAGTGATCGGAGCTGGTAAACACACAGACTCACCGACAGACATACACATCTATTTTATACCTGCTGATTTGTGCTGTTTATTTTTGTGGGTGGAAGAGAATAATTTTATATTGGTTATAATAACAACACTGTTAAAGCTGCCTTAGGAGATGATCTGTTTTCATTACCCACATATAATTGCCATGAACCGCCGCTACTCCATCATATACAGTCAAGAGGACTCATTTTCTCTCTCCCAGTGTCTCATATTTCTCAGCGTAGATCTTTGGAATATTAAAGCTTTAACAGGTTTAGAGAACAAAAGACAGTCCAAGAATAGATTCGAGGCTTATTTTTTTGAAAGGTGCAAAGAGAATTTTATGAAGTTTAACTAATCAGAGAGGAGTCATGAGGCTGGAATTTAGATGTGAGCTGCAACACTGCCCCCATATGGCGTACTGTGGTACCTGCTGGTGGCACTGTTGAGGACTCAAGTTCTGTAATGGGCTGTTTACCGTGTGTGTGTGTGTGTGTGTGTGTGTGTGTGTGTGTGTGTGCGTGCGTGTGCGCGTGTGTGCGCGCGCGTGTGTGTGTGTTTCAGGTGAATTTGGCGAGGTGTGCAGCGGTCGCCTGCGGACGCCGGGGAAGAAGGAGATCGCCGTAGCGATAAAGACTTTGAAGGGCGGCTACGTGGAGCGGCAGAGGCGAGACTTCCTGCGAGAGGCGTCAATCATGGGCCAGTTTGACCATCCCAACATTATCAGGCTGGAGGGTGTGGTCACCAAAAGTAAGAAGGATTGTGGGAGATGTAGTTTCATTGCATTATTGAATTTGGGAATGTGTTATATAAGATATTTTTCTGTTCACCAGACAGGCCAGCATCTCCATGTGCTGATGTCACTAAGAGACTGCTCCTACTGCTGCTAGTTTTCACTCCAGTTGCATTGCACGATTGCTTTTTCATTTCATACCTATACTTAGTATTTGGCTAGCTAGTAGAAAATTAATTTAAAGTTTCTTTGTTAGTGTTCAGCTTGGTTACCGTGAGCTGCAGCCGGTCGCCATTGTTATCTGTCTTTGTAGTAATCTAGATGACTTGTTAGCCAAGATGTTCACAGCTGGCATGGAGCCAGGGCTACACTAGCTTTCATTTGTTAAAGTTAGCAACTATAAAAGTAATCTATTTTTTAAACTGACACATGCATCATATCATTAGATCCCTACAGGGGAGGAATTCATCATGAACACTCATTTTAATGCATTATTGAGAGAAAGGGTTTCATACAACCATTTTACAATATTTTATTCTCTCATCCTGCTTTCACTTCAAACAAGGCAACAGTAAACATGTCATCCCCCATGAATGATGCAACCCCCCTCTGAGCCAATCAGTAGCAAATATGTCACCCTTTATGACCTGTGCCATTGGGACACAATGTGGTCAAAGCCTTGCATAAAATTTCAACTAAACTCTCGCACACTGCATTCTTGCATTGCTAGTGAAAATTTATTTTGGTGTTAAAATCTTCCTCAGAACCTTTTTTATCTGTAAATTTAGTGGTGTGATGCATTATTTCACCTGATTGTTGTTAAAATCCGATGAGCAGTGTCTGAGATATTGCATGGGACGGATGAACAAACAAACAGATGGATAGAGACCGGTCCATAGTCCCACAGACAAAAAGCTAGAACAAATTTAAAAGACATTGTATTGTTTCTGTTTTCAGCTGTATGGTAATTTTGGTCTTCAAAAACAAAACAGGACGTGAAGCCAGTTCAGTGTTTGAAGTAAATACCTTTGTACTGGCTTTGGCTTGGACTTTGGCTTGGTTTTGAATTTAAACTGAAGTGGTGCCTCTGTGTGTACCTCTTGAACAGAAATTGTTACTGCGTCAGAGTGTGTGTGTGTGTGTGCGTGTGTGTGTGTGTGTGTGTGTGTGTGTGCGTGTGTGTGTGTGTGTGTGTGTGTGAGTGGCCAGAATGCATGGTTGTGTAAGTGTTCATGTCACATTTTTGTGCAGGCATATGTGTCATCCACACAAGCTTAATATGTGTGTGTGTGTGTGTGTGTGTGTGTGTGTGTGTGTATGGACTTGTTAACGAGCTCTGTTTTACGGGGCTCACCCAGCGCAACATATGGTTGTTTTTACAGAGGGTGTATAAAGTGAGACAGGGCTGTGAATATAAATGTGTCCCCTGAAGACTTTCCCTGAATCTAGATAGAGGACACTCCTCAACGCTGACCCCACTGACTAGGATTCAACCAATCTGGGTTTTTGATACCGATATTATTGGCTCAATACTTCAGTATGACTCTACCATTTACCTTGCAAACAGCCCTTAGACATACTGCACATTACCAACCACTCAGCAGCGTGCTGCCGGCGCAGTGTAAAATCTCGAATGCCATTTTCACCATTCAAAATTGAAAAAGTAGGAAGTATATGAAATAGATGGAATGGATCACAAGAAGAGGAAGCCAGGTTTATTATTTATATCTTTTAATCATTTGGGTTTATAAGAGAGTGAGTCATCACAACAAGGCATTTCCCAAGGCTGTCTATCCAACAGTGTACATCCGCACACACACACATGCACACACACACATGCATACACACATTGTGTACATAGCCATCTTGTGCTTGGCTATGCTGGCTATGGCGTCATATAGTGAGACATTGAATCCAAACGTTCTTTTTCTCTCTGTCTTTCTCTCCCTCCATCTGTTGTTGTTCTTCAGAGACTAATTAATGAGACTATTGTGCTGTGACTGGTATACCTGCACTAAACTAACAGGTGACACACTAGGCTCTGGTAAACAGGTGTGCTTGGTTCCGTTCATACACTGCACTGCAGATGCATGTTGATTCCAGAGCTCGCTAATTAGTTCAGGAAAGCCAAGCTTGATCATGTCATTCACTGTAGTGTAATGAGGATTGTCATCGTTTCACCAACGTGTCATGCATCCATGCACATTGAACTTGCAATGTTATTCTTTTTTTTCTGTAATTATGATCTGGCTCACTCTGATACCCAATAGCTAAACTGAAATGAAGTATTGCAGTTCATCACAGACCACTCATCCATCGATCCATCCATCTATATGTCCATCTATCTGTCCATCCATCCATCTATCAATACATACATACATACATTTTTGCTTGATTTATCTATGGTAACTTAAAATGTAGCTTAGTGTAAGACACAAAAATTATGCTCAAGTTGATTTAAACAATATTTAGAGCCTAAACGCGTCCAACATTTCGAAGCAGCTTCCTCAGGGTGCGCTGGTTTTGTGCTACTGTGTCCTATTGGGAATGCACTGTGCATGAGTTTTTTCTTGACTGCGAGGACAAATACTATAATTTTAAATGTAAAAATGTCCATTCCTTGTACATTTAGTCTGTTTCAATTCAAGTCATCATGCCGACACACTGCACATTGTGTAAGTCTGTTTTGCAACTATATCATTGGCACACAAAACTAAAATAAATATTTCCTGTTTGTTAAATTACTTATTTATTTAATTTTACTTGTTCATTACTTGTTCATCGGCAAATAGATTATTTATCAGTCATTTTCACCTCCTGTCTCCACTTTTCTCTCATCAGATTTTGTGGTTGAACAGCAGGGTATCTGAGGATTGTGAGTCTTAACATGTCTGTTTGTGTCTGTGTAGTTGAATATAAGTCACCTGGCAAGACATCGTGGTATTCAGAAATGGAAACAAAATTGCATTCATACAATATAATGCAGCAGGGGGCCAGTACTTACAGAGACTATCCTGAGGCCATCACGTAACCAAATGGTCCCAGGTTCAATTCCCCATGAGCCCATGTGTCTATCGTCACCCAGAGTACAGAGGGTGTATTTCAGTAGTTTGTGTCCAATTCTTCATTGACTTCCATAGTAAAATATATATATATATAGTGAAGGAAGGAATTTTGTTTTTTCTTTGAAACCACAGGAACTGGAATCAAACGCATTGACTCCTTAAGTGACACAGCTATTGCAGACCAGGCTTCAGCATTACGAAGCAGCAAACCCCCTGCACCCTAAAATCACATTAAAATGTATTGAAGTAACCTGGTGTAACACTTCCCAGCAGGAAAGGTCAAATTAGAGCAATTTTGAAAAGAAAATCTATTCAAAATGTCTTAGTATTACTTATAGATGATGAATGAATAAAATATGTTGTGAAAGGATTTTGCCAGTGAAATAATATAGCCCAAGGAAGTAAAAATGTCTAAGTAAAGACTTCTGCATTGGCATTTAAAGTTCAGGGTTGTGATTACTGAAAACTACTAGAAAGCAGAGTGACACTAGTCAGGAAATCTTCCTGTTATTGTTTTACATTCCCATCTATTTTCTTCTTCAATGTCTTGAATTTGAAGTGTGATATCATGGTGTTACTTCACTACAGCAAGTCTTCTGTCATTCCTCTTTCCAGCAGTTCATAATGGTTTACAGCTCAGCAGTACACAGCAGTACACGGGCCTGGCTAGCTGCCTGCAAGCTGTAAACCAGTCAATCTGCAACACCATGGGGATCCTCTGTGGAGCAACAACAAAACATTTTCAGAAAGATATTGTTCTTGTACCCACCAACTTAACTAATGCTTTATATCATACACAAAGTGGCTAATAAGGAGAACCAGAACGAATCCCGGTGGGTCGGTGAGTGTGGGACAGTTGGCCACATTGGAATAGAACAGTATTATAAACTGACCAAGTTGACTTGATGTGATAATGGACGTCAGATGGTCTGTGTGGTTTCACCCGGTCTCACCCTCCTTTTCTTTGTTTGTCAGACTGCCTGTGGTAGACACACATACGCACACTGCTACTGGCACATCCCTCCACATCATGCAGAGCAAATTTAATCCAGCTGGAGGCTGATAGGGGGTG
>OOFE01049770.1:2311-14980 GCA_900323365.1 Monocentris japonica
ATGCAGGATTCCTAGAATCTAGTTGGTAGGACTCAAGTAAGGGGGACTCTGTTCTTGTGGAGAGACAAGCTACTCAGTGAATTCCTGACCTGTTTATCTCTCTCTCTCTCTCTCGCTCACACACACACACACACACACACACACACGCGCGCGCGCGCACACACACACACACAGACCCACCACCAGCTCAGGTTCAATGTCAGCGTTGGTATTTCAGCCAAAGGTGAGAAGTGAAAAGATCACTATGTCCACACACACCACACAAACTCAGCTGGGCCAGGCAGTCACCTCTTCACCCCTCACAGCCACTGCATACACGCTTTGTGTGTGTGTGTGTGTGTGTGTGTGTATGTGTGTGTGCGCGCGTGTGCGTGCACAGAGAGAGAAGAGCAGGTCTCAGGCATGCCTGAAAAGCTCTTTCATAGACACGGACAGTGTGGCCATTCACTCCAACCCGTTAGCTCTGTTTCTCCTCTGCTCTGGGGCTCTGCCAATCAGCTGGCTGGAATCTGCGGCTCTCCTCTTCCTCATCCTCTCATTTTTCTATTTATTCACTCTCAATCCCTCGCCCCTTTTCCCCTCTGTGGCTCTTCCCACTCATCTCACTCTCCCTCTTCCTCCCTCTCTTGTGTTTCTTTTTTTTTTTTTACTCTCTCTTTCCCCGCCGCTGACCTCTCTCTGTTTACCCTGAGTGGAGTTTGTTGTCTGTGTGGAGTAGTAAAAGCTCTCCAACTCACCCTCATAAAAGGCCTAACCTCTTCAGACCTCTCCATTACTACATACGGTGGGTGACGGGCGTCACACGCCATTAAACCCCCTCCTCATTGGACGACACAGCCCATTAAAACCTGCTGTCATTGGACGGTCTCTTATAACAACTATCCATCATTGTGAAGATGGTGAGAGGAAGAAGCGTTACTGTGGAGGAAATGTTCCTTTACTGATGGTGTGTGGGTATGTGTGTGTGTGTGTCAGATTGCAGTCTCCCAGTTTCCAGGGAGATGGCCTGGGATGACTCGACATTCAAAAGGGCAGATACCCAGACAGATGAGAACAAAATATGATAAATGTCAACTAAATTAGAAGCAAAGGAATCATTTACAAACTGTGTAATTAAGAGGTACAGCACAATTCCAGTGGCCCTGAAACCCATCTGTCTAAACAATACAATGAAAAACAGTGTGCGACATGGGCACATTCTCTGGCTTGCTTTCCACCTGGCATTAACACGCATCTCGCATCTGGATTGTGTCTAACTCTGATTTAGCTGGAAGTTTTCCTCACCAAATGCAGATTGCTGCACACGTTTCATCCTCTTTTATATGTATGCCCTTTAAAACTGACAGTAAACACCTTGTCTCACCTGTTCCCCATCCATAAATATCCAGACAATCCATTTTTGAAAATAAAAATGGATTGCCTGCCTCCTGTTAGATTTGCTTCCTGGTTGGATCTGCACACATTGCGTTTAGAGTTTGGGTGATCAGAACTTCAATGCGTCTTAGGTACATTTACACATGGATTTGATGCATTTTTGCTCTATCCATCTATCCAATTACACCCACCCAGGATGCAGGTTAATGCGGCTGAAAGGGGGTCTCTGAGAGGGCAACCTGCAGATGGTTAAGCGCTGGTTGGGTGCCTCAATCTGTACCTGCTGTTCCCAAAGCATTTCAACCAGGAATGACAGACCTCCACAGATTGGAAGTGTGCAAAGGCAGTTTCCTAGGGTGACCCTCCGGTGATTTTCGTGATTTTCACATGGTTCTTTATTCTGAAAGGTCTTGATTGCAAGAAACGGGGATGTTTGGTATTGTTCTTCAGTGTTAGCCATTACTAACACGAAATAAATTGGAGTCATGCAGTAGGTGCAACTAAAACCTTGGTCTTGGTGAAATAGACCTAAAGCTGCGCTCAGCAAGACTTTTTTATGAAAATACATCCGTCTTATCCTAAACCACAAAGTGGGACTGCAACAGAGGAAAGTGTCCCGCTCCCACTTATGAGATGCTGTTGATTAACCCTATTTGCCCAAAGTAAATTCTGGGATTGGGTGTGGACACTGGTGGGAAATGTTCTCCACACACAAGAAGTAGCGAGCAAACAGCAGACAGCCAACACTCCGTCCAGAGAAAGCTGGACATTTAGTTTACTGACATCACCTTGCAGGACTTCTTCAAAATTCAAACAGTTACCTCTTGCTGCCATTTGGGGCCGCCAAGGTGCAAAATTGCCTAGTGCAGCTCTAAATAATGAACAACAACATGGTTGCGACAATTACGCCTACGGTTCTTATCGGACTAAAGAAGTAAGGAACAAAAAATACGTCTTTAATTCAGTGCGAGGCAGCAGTACATGAACTTGTTGTAACACATGGTGAAGTACCTCACAGCTGACCCCTCACCCCTGTCTTGCTATGATGAATTACCTCTTCTGAGAGCAGCTCATTCGCTCAGCACCACATCCATGACTCTTTGGATAATTTGGCTGCACTCAACTTCAGTCTGATAAGCACAGAGAGGTTACAGATATTACTACTGGAATGACTTTAAGCTTTTCACTTAACTATTACTGCATTCACATCATATGACAGATGAGCTTCCTACTAGAAATGATGATTCACCTTAGGTTGCAGGTGGTAAATACTACTTGGGAACAAAAGGTTTGGCAATTGACCCCGATCTCTTGTACTTTTTGAATTCTGATGTCACCAATGAGAAAATGCCTTTAATAGGGTTGGGTGATAGTGCATGCTCCTATCAGCCGATCTTCATCAAATATATCACCGATCCCCGATGTACTCGTACATGGTGGGGTGTGTGTGTGTGTGTGTGTGTGTGTGTGTGGGTTGTGGGGGGTAGAGGAACACACATACAGTGCAAGTGGTGTGATGACTTGAATTGAAACGTAGCTTTACAGTTTTACATTTCTATTTATGGTGCAAAACCTCACAATCAAGAAAAAAGCAATGAATAATTATCACTTTTTTTTTAAACATTATTTTTTTGGCATTTTTTCCAATCAGTAGAGAGAGACAGGAAAGATCAGGTGAGAGAGGAGGGATGACATGCGACACAGGTCCCAAGGCCATAATTATCACATTTTAAATCAACTTGAGCATAATTTTGGTCCTTGTGTCAGCTTGTGTGTTTCTCACAGGAAATGTGTGAAGGTGGGTGGTAATGGCTGACTAATCTAAACACCTGAATAAATAACACACATTTAATGTTTTCTATCTTTTTTTTTTTTTTTTTTTTTTAGCAGACCACCACCCCTCCTCTTTGGAGGACAACTTTCTTTTTAATTACACTTGTAATAATACAACAAAAAATAAAAAATAAATAATAATAATAATGTCACCTCTCTGAGGGAGGGAAATAACAAAGAGACAAAACAGTCAATAAACATAGACCTAATAGGAGCTAACAGGGGGAGAAATGTAAACATAGTACGAACAAAACAAACAAAACAAGAACACAACAAAAAAAAAATAAAGGAGAAACAAACAAACAAAGCATTGGTGATAGTTAATGGGGGAGTTTATGTGTTGAGATGAGGGGGTATGAGATCAGGGATGATGAGAGGAAGAGAAAATTTTGGTGTGGGATTGTAATATGTGTGTGTGTGTGTGTGTACATTTTACAAATACTCAGAATAGATCTGAGAATTGTTGAATATATTTTATGCGTTAGTTATGTGTTGTTTTGTCCATGTAGCTGGGGGCTTCCCATTTGTTCTCATCGGCCAAGTCACCATCCAATGCATCCTGGGTTGGCAAGCAAACTTCTGGGGATCTTCCTGGGTTGGCAAGCAAACTTCTGGGGATCTTCATCTGTCCTCAGTGTTCTTTTGTTTTGGAATTGTGCATTGGCCATTAGATATTACATCAAATGTGTCATTGGGGACACAAGAATGGAAAAGAACACATATTCAGTATAACCTACAGTCTCCAATTGCCCTCCACCTTCACTTCCTTTGGAAACAAAACAAGTCACGCTGGTCAAGTCTCGTGGGAACAAACCTTTCCACAGGGAAGTGGTCCCTGCCAGTTCAAAAAGGTATATTTTTGTATCATATTTTCTGTAAATTTTACTAATCTCCTACACAAAACTGCCAGACACAATCACATATAATTTAAGATTACTTATCATTACCCTTAGAGCTGCTACAAGTTCTCATTGTCTCACTTTTGAGATAATGCTAGTAGTCTAATATCACTCAACATAGTGTATGCTAAAGTCTTAGCATGGAGCACTGAAGCTAATGATCTACCAGGGACACATGGATGACTTTGGTGTCAATGTTCTCATCACTGAACAGTTAAGTTGACCAGGACAATCTCCCCAAAACTTTGCTGCATTCCTTTAAAGGTAATGGCACACAGGCAACAATTTGAGGCAGTGTAGATGGACAATTTTGAATTATGACTTAGTTATGACCTACTCTAATTTTCCAAGATACTTTGTTTCGTTATGACCCACTATGGTATGCTTTTTGTCCCATTTTCCAATCCCCATGCTAGCTGAAAGCGACACTGCCCATTTACATTGCCCCAGAATTTTGCCTATATCATCACCCATAAGTGTGTTAGTCTTACTCATCTTCATCCTCTGCCACTTCCTCCTCCTCCTCCTCATTTATTATGTCCATCAGTCCAGGTCTAAAGGGAAAGTGCGGTCTGCAGTGGACTTCTGCAGTCATGATTGGCGCTCGGTCGATTGTCAGCCACTGCTGACGGTGTTCATATGTCCGGCAGGAATGTAAGGCAGCCTTGAGGCTCCTGAAGAAGTCTAGGTAGTTACAAAGAGCCACGTTTATGTGCTTTACTCTGTCGTAGGAATAGTTTTGTTCATTCAATGGCTTTGCAGGCAGACAGAATCCCAACAGCTCCTCTTACTCGCAGCCATTACATTGGCTCCTCTCCATATACATTCTGGACATGTAGGCTTCAGATCCAAGCCTGGCTTGTATATGTTTCTATGCTCTGAACAAAAAGAGTTCTTTATAGTACCAAAAAAATAATTTATCTAGGCTTGTACCACAGAAGAACCATTATAACCCCATAAAGAACCCTTTAAAAATGTACACTCTTAACAAAAAAAGGTTCTATATGATACCAGAAAATGGTTCTTTAGGTTTGTGCCATTGCAGAACCCTTCATGGTGCTGTAAAGAACGCTTTTATGAAGGCTCTCCATGCTCAGTTTCTACATAGGACCTTCATGGTGCTGTGAAGAATGAAATGCTCCAAATCAGCGGTATTAAAATTATTTTTTAATATTTTTTCTTCATTATGGTTCCATTACCCTAACCCAAAAAAACCCTTGGAGAACCCTCCTTTTTCCGGGTGTATCTATCTATGCCTTTGTGTGTGGCTGAATGTGTGCTAGTGCATCAGTGTTTGTCTATTTACATGCGCATCTATGCATGTAACCACGCACTTTATGCATGTACGTATGCAGTCCGTGTTTGCGTGCACGCCTCAGTCGTCCAGGTGCTGCTCTTCCCACGTAGAGGTGGGGATGGCGCTGTAGGGGTCCATGATGACCTTGGCACAGCGGATGATCATGGCTACCAGCAGCAGACAGAGGAAGGCGATGCAGGCCAGAGTCAGGCCTTGGTCCACATCCACAAAGGCTGGGTCCGCAGTGCTCTCCACCTCCATGACTGCTGTCGTCTGCTGCTGCTGCTGCTGTCCTCAGCCACACCCGCGCACACCGCCACCATCCTGGCAAACCAAGCTGGAGATAGGGAGAGGAAGAGGAGGGTGGTGGGTAGTGTTGAGTCATATGGAGGGGAGAGTCGGTAGGAAAGAAAGCATGGTGGGAGGATGGGAGGAAGAGGACAGGGATTGAATTCATCAAAAAACCAATTACATTCCAAGTTGTCTGAGGATACACGTTTTCTTATCAGTGTGAACAACAAAAAGCTGCACGGAGTCACATTTTTTCAATTCTGATTTGGACCATGCGGACATGTGGTACACAATCACATTCAGAGGCATGCCACCTGCATGTGACTTGTGTATGAACGCTCAAATTGGAATTTGTCAGACAGACAATAAGTAAATCTTGCATCATTCACCTGTAACAAACGTCATAATTGTGCTGCCATGGCTGCTTGGCTGAGCTAGCGTTAGCATGCAGGCCAAAGAGACACAATAAGGTACATACAGTGACTGAAAACTGTGACAAAATGAATGTGATATCATGTCTTTTTGTCTTTTTGACATTGCTGCCAGTTCATATTGGTATTGGGTGTGGGTTACATCCTGGAATAGATATGAACAGTCAGATATGAGCAGGTATTGAGCATGAAGGTCTGTAGTGTGAACCAGCAGCTGTACATGTTAGAAAGGTGACACAAAGGATCATATTTCATAGGTAAAATACATTGATGACGCACATTTACTCGCTATAACACAGTCATGTTCACCTTGCGCTGTCAGTGTGTGTGTGACTGATCAGGATTACTGACTCCCAGAGGACACACAGTCCAGCATTAAGAAAGGAAGCAGATCAATTATCGTTGCCCTTCACACACGTACTTTACGGTAACCAAAGCCAGGCTGCAATGAGGGGTGGAGGTAAAAAAAATTAAAGATAGCATTTTGACATCAATAAATTATTACTGCATTCATTTTGAGACAACAAATGAGACCATCGGCAACAAGTCTGGCAGCCTCTATCGGCCTCTACACTGCATTTTACATTGCCACCGGGTCGATTTGGAGGGAAATCTGCTGGATTGCTTTACGGCACAAAACAGGAAGAGGGCGCTGTTCTTCCAGCGCTAACGGAGCTAAAGCTAAAGAGGTTCTGGTATTGCCAGATGGTGGAAGGAGAGAAAGGAAGATGGAAAAATCACTTCCAACATGTTCATCCTCTTCAGTAAAGACAAAGACGCCAGGGAGGGGGAAGGGCGACAGGAAGCAGGAACAGGAAATGTAGTCTTAATTTGGAGAAACACTAGCGCAAACAAATCCACCGGTGTGAAATAGAGGCTAACGAATCGTCTCCACCATGGTCTCACTTGTTTAGAGAAATTCTATCAGGGTATTATTAATTTGACAATGATATATTGGTGTTTGCTGCACATTACTCAAATGCGAGACATTTTACCTTTAAAGTTCATGAGAAAGAAGAAAGAAAGAAGAAATTTAAGTGAGTATTTTTTTGTTTCTGTGGAAGTAACAAATTGCCTTTGATCTAATGAGTCACTTGATAATTTATCACTCGTATTCATCGCATCACGTTTTTATCATTTTGTTACTTCCAACCCTTATAGGCCGGCGCAATGAAGAGCTTCATCTAAATGCCTTTGAAACAGGCCCGAATGTCAGAAGCAGTTTAATGACTCCATTCAGTTCCAGAAAGGATTTTGCCTCAGACGCTCATTCTCAAGCTGTGCTGGGAAAATAATTCAACCTTATTGTGCTTTGGAATTGGAGCTGCTCAGTTGATCTCATAACCATTTAATGAATCCCATAATTCTGCCTTTTTTTCCCCCCCCGAAACTCTTATTGCTGAAGATCCTCATAGTCGTCAAACTGCATTCCCTCGTGTCTTGAAAAGCTCATTCACAACTAACAGACAAGCCTGCTATGTCCCTGTAGACAACAATTGAACATTAGTGGGTCCTTGTTGAGATGATCCCACAGCGTAAAGCATCATCAATATTCAAAGTGCATGCAATTGTGGAAAAAAAAGCCAGCTGAGGAATTGGAAGTCTTGTTTGTTGGTGATTCGTCTCGACCAGAGAGCTCCATAAATCCATCCTCTGCTGCACGGAGATAAGCCACATTAGCCCGAATGAAGCGCTAAAGGAAGGACGTGAGGAAAGATGGCAGAGATGGGCCTGGCCTCGAGGAGCAACGTAGGGATTAAACTGTAAAGTACTGGCTGCAGCCATTTAAGGCTGATTGCAGCCAGGTCCTTTTAACGTGTGTGTGCATGTGTGAGAGGGAGTGATTGGTTGAGTGACTGAGTTTGACGGGACGGAGGAGTCGAGTCGGACTATGCAGCGGAGAGAGCCAGCGCGACCAGCAGCGGCGACTGATCTGTTCCCAGGGGCAGCTGGGGGCAGACCTGGAAGAGCTGGCCAGTCGAGGTTGGAGCTAGTATGCTCCTGGAAGCCTGGTTGACCTGCCGGGGCAGAGGGAGGTGCGCCAGCCGATGGAGACGGCGCTGAGAGCGGCCGCCAAGATCGGGCTGAATTTATATTGCTGTGTTACAAATAAAGCGACCTACTGGCCCGTTGACTCAACTCCTGCCTTTGTCACTGTTTGTCGTGGCCCCGGTTGTAGAGAGCTTGCTACATCGTTTTGAAGGCCAATACTGATCCTGACGTTGTTGGATTGAAGCTACCGCTAGATGATGTTTTGTGCTGATAGTCAATATCTTTAAATTTGACCATTTACGTGTCAAAGAAAAGTCTCCATTGAAATTTCATCAAAATTTCTCTCAATTCAAGTTAAGGTCTTCCCATAGACAACAAGTGCAGTATTGATTAATTCTACAATAAATATGTAACCAAACAAACTGCATCACATCCATATCGGTCTAACTGCAATATCAATTCTCCGCGTAACATATGTACGTAAAGTATAGAGTGGCCATTTAAATCCATTTATTTCCTATAGAGCTGAGCGACCAGAGAAACGCAGCTTGTCGGACAAGAAAAGTTGGCCACAAATGACCTTCACATCCAGAACTTCAGGTAAATAGCCAATCAGGTTTCTCCGCTTCCTTGTTTCCCTGCCAATGTGATTTTGATAGTTCCACTTGGCAAGTGCCAAATGGACAAGAAGATGATTACAGCCATTCAAAGCTTCCCAGTTCTCTACAACTTTTATTTGAAAGGCCACAAGAATTAACGTCTCAAAAACGATGCTTGGAGAACGGTTGCATCCGTGGTGGTAAACTCTGAAGCAACGTTATTGAGGTTTTTTTCTGTTTATTTTTCCATTACGTAGATGCAATCAGAGCCACTCATAACACCCACCGTTGCTCAGAATAGAGCGACCCATCAACCAGCCCTGCAAGAAAAGGGTTTCATTTCATTTCCAACACTATATATTCATTTTGAGAGGATCCTGAAAACATACTTTAACTTCATCACTCAAGATGTCAATATTATGGATGATTCCCCTCTTAAAAAGTTTGGTGTTTGGTTGGTAAATGTCTTAAATGTATGAATAACTTCACTTTCACGTTAGCAATGACTTTGTCAGAGCTCTGCTAAGAGCAAATAGCCAGGGGCATGAAGAAATGTTAAAAATTAGAGATGTGAAGGGAAGAAAAGACTAGAGAAAGAAAGGTAAGGGAGGAGAAGAGAAGGGAGGGAAAGGAAGGTAAGGTGATGGAGTGGCTGGTTAAGTGAAAGGGAATGAGCTGATTGGACCCTGATCCCAGACCAGCGCTTTGCATAGATTCTACCTCTGCCTGAGTAGTAACATGATTGCCATCCTGTCTCTCGTCCCAGGCTTTCTTTCATTCTAATTTTCTTTGGGTTTTTTTTCTTCCTTCATTTTCATCTGTTTTGTTTTCTACATCCAGTGCTTCCCATCTCTTCTCCATTCCATCTACCTTTCTATTTTACATTTCCGTTTCTTGTGTACGACGTCAGACTGTAGTGGGCATTCATTGTCTATGAATAAAGCTTTCAGAATTCAGCATTAGAGCCACATGTCTAATTAACTAAAGTCTGTAGCAAAAACCTGTTGGAAAAAAATCGTTCTGGGCAATAGTGCTCAAGAAAGGGACGGAGTGAAATGTCCATTTTTTTAGTGTATCAGATACACCTTGTCATTTGGTAGCTACATTCACTCTGACTGGACCGATATTGTCCTTTCATTAAACATCCGTCATTGGCCAGTCAGTGTCGTCCACCTCTGACATAATGGAGGCTCCTCCCTGAACACAGCTACTGAAAAACCTGACATGAAATGTTTATTTCTTTGTAATTTTTTTTAATTGATTCATTTAATTGTTGAATAATGTTTTGCAAAGTAATTCTCAGTAATGTCTCACAGAGTTTTCCTACCATTGAGGAGGTGGGTGGGTCACCCTGCTAACCCTAAAGGAATTTCATTAATCTGGGTTTCAGTGGAGAGTTTTAGTGTCCATGATTTAGTGTCTAAATGCTATTTCTGAGGCTTTTCCACCCTGACAAGAAAACACTGAATCCTTGGAATTTTATGGAATTTTCCACTTTGGCATGAAAATTTAAAGATATTTAATACTAAAAGATCTGAAATAAGTGTCATTTAACTCTCCTGACTATGAGACCATGAGATCAGAGAAAGATCTCAAAGAAAATTCAATACTGCTGCATTGTACTATTGAAGCCATGAGGCCAACAGCCATATAGTAGGAACTGTTTATCATTATATACAGGTATGTCACATGGTAGCATCTTCACAATGATCTCATAAAGTGAGACTAAAATGAGACTAAATTGAGATCTCCCCTGTTTCTTAGGAGCAAAAGATTTTTCCTTTGGGCTGGCTTAAAATATTGGGGGTTTCAATACCCTTCAAAAACTCACATCAGTCCAGCGCTACTCAGTGCTGAGTCAGGTATGAACTCTTCATCCGTAGCCAGCCAGGTTCCCCATGACAGCCAACTATCTCCCTATTTAACGGGAACACAATTTACTGCTCTACTGCCATTCCGGTGGAGAGACGCCGAGGTACAGAAAGAGACAGCAGTGACCCCGGAGAAAGGAGGATATAATCCGATTTAAAGTACTGCCATCCTATCCGTCCACCAGGGATCAAGATGAAATTGGAGTGGTGAGCGTATCCTGTGTCAGCGCTTTTTGGGATTTCCTTACAATGCACACACTAATAAGAACCTTCTTCTCACTATCTATGTTTCCATCCAGCCAACGTTTGAAAACCCAAAATAAGATGTGATTTAAGCGTGTTCCCATCAGCTGGCTGGAAGGGAATAAATCGCCTACCTGAAAAAAACACATGCATGAGAAAAGTTGCTCTTTGGTGTCAGCTAATGTTATTTCACGAAGATTAAAACAAAGAAATGCACTTGCAAATATTGTAAAACGCCAACTAATTGCCAACCACAATGGAGAACCACTTGAAGTGCAGATTCTACCATTTTTACAATATTGAGTTTCTGTTCAGCTTTTCGAAGTTGCTCCATCATAAATCACATAAAAATGCTTGGATGGAAACCCAGCTACTGGCTACCACTGGCCCTGATCTGAGAAAGGCAACCATTTCCCCATCTCCAACAACCCCCCCAGCCACCCAACAGTCCTACAACTCCTCTCTCTTCCACCCTTAAGGACTCAGGCAACTGTAACCTCGATTTCCCCATTAGCAATTCAATGAAAAACTACCGCTGCCTCTATCAAACTGATCCCGGGTCTACAACCGGGTCTCTGACACGTCCATCTGCGTATGCAAACGAAGACGGGCTGAGCGGCGGGCGAACAACGCGGCACTGTTCGGCTTACGTCCTGAATGATCCGCTTGTTGTGAGCCCCGAGGCCCGAGATGAATTGCCTCGCCATGAAGTGTCTGAAATTGATAGATTATTTCTGAAAGCGCCACCTCTGGGATGCTTAAGTGAGGAGAGTAAACAAATGCGCCTAATGTTCTCATCACCTAGCGAAGATATTCAAAAGCATCAGTGTAGCCCCTTTATCACCACCGCCAGCAGGGCATTACATACGCACTCAGAAATACATAGAAACTCACAGGCTTTGCATAAAGACAAGACAGAACGGCATCAGACCGTGCTCTCCAGTTACCAGGAGGAAGCTCAATACAGTAAATGTCATTTCTTCAGTGACAAGGATTCTTTCAGCGTGTCTGCGGCATATTGATTTTTTAACAAATGCTGCATTCCTATTGAGAGACATTTCTACTGCTGTCTCCATAACATAAAAGTATAGGAAGGCGTAGCAAGCACAAGAGAAAGTCTCATCAGAAGACCAGCGGAGCTCCTCTAGCGTCATGAGGTGATCAATGGCAAGCGCTCATATACAGACTTCTAATTAAACAGATGAATGGGCTTCATAGTGCAGTGATTCTGCTAAAATTACAAAGCAGCGACACACGGGAGACTTCCAGTGACTTATTGGTTTTGGCACAACTCTCTTGGCAGGGTGAGCAAATGCCACGCGATAGGACTTCGCCTCCTTCGCCTTAGGTTGTCAAGAGGGTAATCCAGGTGAAATACATCACTCCTCTATAGCTGTACACTATCAAACTACATGACTCCTCCATAGTTGAATACTATCAAACTACATCACCCCTCTATAGTTGAACACTATCAAACTACATCACTGACGGCCATATTGGAGGTCCTAAACTCTGAACAGCTGATAGTGTTCAACTCAGTCTCAACAGAATTGAATAGACATGGTTCATTTCTGTGCTGTTTTTGACTGGGAGCTGATCATTTCATCACTGATACATCTGATTGATTTTGTGTTTCGCTTGCTTGCTAGCTAACCATAGCATCTGGTCAGCTAACCATCACTGTCTTGTTGGTAACACACGGGAGACTTCCAGTGACTTATTGGTTTTGGCACAACTCTCTTGGCAGGGTGAGCAAATGCCACGCGATAGGACTTCGCCTCCTTCGCCTTAGGTTGTCAAGAGGGTAATCCAGGTGAAATACATCACTCCTCTATAGCT
>OOFE01049772.1:0-13315 GCA_900323365.1 Monocentris japonica
ACGTAATGTGTATTTGTACTTTTGAAAGTGGACTTTTGTGTGTGTGTGTGTGTGTGTGTGTGTGTGTGTGTGGTCCACAGGAGACTTCCTGTTGATTAGATGAGTGAGCAGCAGTGTGTGTGTTCTCAGTGATAAGGTGGAAGTGTGTTTACCAGCAGAGCACCGCCCTGCTGGAGTGTCCTTACCAGCTGACCTCTGACCTCTGACCTCATCACAACGTCTCCTCCTACACAAATCTCTGCCAATGAAATGATTTTTATTCCGAAATGTACGCAGTGATTTAGAAATGACTCTGTCTTGTGTTTCTTGTGTTTCTCTACTCTACGTCCTGGATTTTCCTGAAGTGCACGTTTGAAACCGCCACCCAGATCGTGATGTGTGACTGGTCATCGTCTCCTCCAGACCTCGGGGCAGTTTTCTAGTCCCCGCTAACACTAACGAGCTGGACTGAGGTGGCAGGTTGGCCGAGCGGTTAGAGAGACCGACCCATCACCGGAGGGTCGCTGGTTCGATCCTCGGCACCACCAGGAGGGTGTATTCAGTGATTGAAAAATGACTGGTGCCACAGCTACAATGCCCACCAACACTGCCAAAGTGCCTTTGAGCAAGGCACTTAACCCCCAACTGCTCCAGGCACACTGTCCAATAGCTGACGCCTGCGCTGTCCTCTGACCAGAAAAGTGCTTGTGTGTGGGGTGATGTGTATATATCTAGTCAGAGGTATGCAAAGAAACAAATTCACTGCATGTGTACATGTGTTAGTGCCAAATAAAGTTGATTCATCCACCAGTTCTTCTTCTTCTAACAAGCCCCAATCCCCATCAGAAACTAGAACATGAACAGATTCATATATTCATGGATAACGTCTAATAAAGCAGGAAATCCATTGTACTCGTAACAAAACAAACCATTAGCTGCTAATCGCTCACATTTTAGCCATTTTCTCCAGCAGGTAAATCCCTTGGAACAGGAAACCATAGAAACCATCCCCCCCCATACATATACAACGATAATACATTAATACATTATGACCTGGAACAATTGGGAAATCAAATGAATTTGGGAGGCAGGAAGCGGCTGGATGGTCGTCATGTCTTTAAACAGTAAACGGTCTCCAGTTACACAGAAAACATTCTGCACTTTATTGGAGGGAAATCCATCCTGGAGGTTATTGGAATAAACAGCATTTTTAGGTTATTGCCTTCCTGCTTCTGTTTCGATTCCAAAAACAAGGATTTTTATTGGCTAGAGGGGCGAACTCTCCGCCTCCGACACCACGGCTATATTTGGTTATTGTTCATTCACAGGACAGTTGGATTTGGTTAGGAGATATTGACAGCATGGCCATACTTGGTTATGGAGTGTGTGTGTGTGTGTGTGTGTGTGTGTGTGTGTGTGTGTGAGTCAGAGCGCTGCCTGCAGCTGCTTTAAAACCATGAATTCATCCAGAGAGACACAAAACAGAAATACATAAAATATATGAAATATATGAAAACAAAACACAAACTGGACAATAAATGTGGAAAATGACAGGATCAGAGAACAGTGGTATATAGAAGTACTGCATCTAGTACTACTACTACTACTACTACTTCTACTACTACTACTACTACTACTACTACTAGGTAGGTTGGTACTTTACGGGGAGACATTTCGTTACAGCAGCCAAGACATAGAGTAACACTCGGAAATAAAAGTTACAATAGGAATAATGCACAGTGCAAAAGTAAAACAATTTTCGAGTGAAAAAAGTCCTGGGTGCAAAAAAAAAGTTGTGCAAAAATTGTGCAAAGAGCAGGAATGTGCAGTGCAACCGTTAGAGCATTTCTTCCATATCCTTGATATCAGACGTCAGTTTCCTATACTAGTTCGGCATTTTGTTGTACGAGTTGAACAAAAACTGTTACTAGTCACTCTTTTTCAGCAACTAGTGGCACTTTTTTCCAACTAATTCCAACAGAAGCCTTACTAGTGACACCGGCGCCGCACTAGTCGCACCAAAGTCCCAACTAGTCCGTTTTTTTGACGCACTCTGGACCAAACTAGTAACGCTGAAAGTGTTATTGCGACTACTACTGCTACTACTACTGCTACTACTACTGCTACTGTTACTGCTACTATTACTACTACTACTACTACTACTACTGCTACTACTACTGCTACTACTACTCAGAATCAGAATCAGAATCAGAATGGGGGTTTATTGCCAGGTAAAGAGTCTGTGTCAGTGGGGGTCCGGGGCCTTGTTCTTGAGGCCGACTGCTGACGGGAAGAAACTGTTTTTGTGGCGTGAGGTTTTGGTCCTGATGGACCCCAGCGAGGGGAGAGGGGTGTGTTTCAAAGTGTTTCAGTGTTTGAAGAGTGAAGAATAATTCTCAATAAGAAGAAAAAAAAAAGAAAAAAAGTGAGACAACATTTGACCCAACAGAGCACAGCTATCAATGTTATCTTCCAAGTAAAGCATGAGCCATTTTAGAGATCCTGAAGCCAAAGCACTGGCATTATTCTAACTAATCAGTTAATAATAACAATTAACTACTTACAAATTTAGAAAATACATTCTGGGGACTGTAAAATAAAACCTTGATTTTGTGTTTGGATGCTGTTTTTGAGGCATCCCCTCTAGCTCCAAAACCCCCCCAATGAGTTTTCAAATTCTCTTCACATTTAGTTTTAACAAAGCCCTTTTATTTCAGAAAACCTGAATGGAGGTTCATGTCAAAGATATAGTATATATAGTATATATAGTATCACCACACTTGTTCCCTGTCAGACGCCAGCTCTCAACGGGCACTATATTTTGAGCCCTTCTCTTGTAACTATGCAGCCTAACCTTTATTGTGGTATCAAATTTTATAGGTAAACAAACAAAAAACTAATAAAAATAGACAAACAAACAAAAATAATTTGAATTTTTATATTGGTTTATTGTCTTTTTTGAATATTTATTTTGAATGATATGTTTGGACAATATTCATAACTTTGAACCACGATGACAATACTTGAACGTATCAGTGTTTCTGTTTTTTCCCAGAACGTCTCATGATGTTTCCCATGTTTGTCTACTGTATGTGATCAGTTTTAAACCCAAATTTCTCATTGTTTTCATAGATGTGTCCTCGGGAGCCAATGTGTCATACTTGCCAGCTGCAGCCATGAAGACTTATCCCATGTCAGGCGCTGGATTTACCTCACACCAGCCAGGGTCAAAGGTCAGACAAATGTTTGGCTTTTTACTCGGAAGGATTAGAGTTTGCCCTCTGGACATAAGTCATATTTTATGACAGATTATAAAGAATGCTATTGATATATGAACAGCTGTTTCATCCCAGGACGTGACGCACGCTAGATTTACCTCATTGTACGGACATGTTGCCGCTTTTTCATGTTTGATTCCCATTTAAGTCCCATCAGCACTCCTGCCCCCTCGCACAATAATGTTTTCGGAGGACATTGGCTGATTTCCATTGGCCATTTTAGGGTGATGGTTACAGCATAGAGTACCTACTGCATTTAGACTGATACCGTTCATCTCTCGTTAGAGTTAGTACAGTCTACTGCATTTCACCCAGTGTTGCCCAGACACTTGTATTACTCATTTCTACATCATCAATAGTTTTAGCTCAGTGGCAGAGTGCACAAGGTGCCAGTGCTGTTGTGTCAGAGTGTAATGAATGGACCCGGATTCCCTTGTTGACAGCTGCTGGGGCCCAACACCTGGCTTTGTCTGTGCTTGACATCTCTTTTCCATTGAACCGGATAGCCTGGATAGCCATTAAACGCTGGCTTGAAAACATATGTGTTGAGTTCTGACCACCAACCCCTGGACACTCATTTAGCGGTCAAACAGGGATCTGTAAGAACATTGCTACTGTATGTGGGAGCATGTAGTGTAGCGGTGTATTGTGTATGTGTATGTGGAATTATTTGAAGAACTGGTCACGGTGTGTGTGTGTGTGTGTGTGTGTGAAATTGTATAAAGTAATTTTTTGCCTGCATGGTTCTTATATTTATATTTACTACTTGCCCTTTCATTGATAATTACATTCATTGACTCAATCAATCAATCAATCAATCAATCAATTCCTTCACTGAGTGATTTCAGTCGACCTTTACTTGCACAGGAGAACACAGTGAGAGCAAGCCTGCGTCCTATATGTAGGGTAAACAGACAAAGAAGTAAACAAGAGCAAAATTACATATAAAACTACAATACAGAGTGCAGGAACAACAAACCACACAAACTTTTAGCCTGGATATTAGCCTGGAGTTTGTACCTGAAGCTATTCATCTTTTTTTAGTTATTGTGGTGGTTGCCTGTAAAGCTTCTCCATCACCGGGGCTGACAGCGGAAAACATAATGTGAGCCACAAGTTATAGCGGACAGTAGTAACAGAGATCCCCCTATATTAATGTTTATTTTATTGCTAGGCCCCACAATCTGCAAAGAAACTTCAACTTCAAAGCCATAAATACAGTGTAGCACAGACAGATCTCCAATTACAGGAATTTGGGGGTGTGTACCAGTAAATTCAATCTCACCCCTTCGTCTTTGGCTACAATTAATTTAAAGTATTCCTAAGGGAGTATCCGTCAGCCCTCGCTGCCCTCCCCCCACTTTGCCTGTCCAAAGCTGTTGGCTCTTGAGTTGGGTTGATGGCAGCTGTTGAGGGGCGTTCATCACGGTCCCCCGAAAAGTCCAGATGATCGGCGGGGTGAAAGGCGCCTAAAATGTGAGGCAAGCACACACTGGTATCCAGCAAGCAGCAAGCAGCTTTCAACAGCCACACACACTCACACTCACACATACACATACACATATACATGCACATACACATATACATGCACATACACATATACATGCACATGCACATACACATACACATACACATGGAGATAAACTGCTTCATAAGCATCAACTGTGACCACCTCACTGACCCAGAGAGGGTGACGACATGGGAAGAATAGCAGAGTGTATATACAGTATATGTGTGTGTGTGTGTGTGTGTGTGGGGAGGCATGCGTCTAACCATGCTTTCTGATTTTTGCTGTACTCAGCAAGGACTAGAGTATCGCCTACACAGCTTGTCCAACTCCTTCACCTGGACGTTTCCTCCGTGTTCTCTTTATCCAGAGAAATGATCAAGAGATGTACTTGTGCTAGTTTTGCTAAATTCTTATTTAGGTTGAAGTGGTTTTGGAGATTATTTTATAATGTCCATCCTCAGCTTTTGGTCAACCCTCGTCGCCCAGGCCCCTAGGCTGTGGAGCGCCCTGCCTGAGGAGCTTATCGCTGTTGTCGTGTGAAAACCTTGTACCTCCAATTTTGGTGATTTTCATGTTTAAACTTCAATCAAAGGGTTACATGGTCATCTATGGACTGAGGAAATGCTACTGCCCCTTGGTCTTATGAAACCCTTTCAAAACCCCATTGGATAAATCTGAAACCAAGGCTGTCTTTTCTTTGTTCCTGAAAAATGAACATTTGGGAGATACAAGGTTTTCATCCAACAGTGACGTTATGTTGACAAAATCGGCGTGTCATTTTCAAGTCTTTCATGTCGTCGCTTTTTTTAACGTATTTTATTCCTGCTGTGTTTGCATGTTTATTCCTTTTTACTCTTGTTTTTCTTCACTTATTAGCTTTTGTTCATCATTGTTTTGTTGTGTGAAAATATACAGATGGAGTTTATTATTATCATGAACCACAGAGTGACCCTACTTTTATTGTGTGATACATTTGTTCCGTTCTCCCTCTGACAGGGGAATCCACTTAACAGGTTGAGGTTCTGTGATGTGGAACTCTGTAGAAGTTTGGTTCTTTACAAATGCTTTGGTTATGGTGGTGGCCGCTGTGTTAGCCGCTATAAACACACACCTGTCTGAGCATGACAGGTGGGGCTTTTACTGTTTGTGAGCAAAAACACAAGTCCTGTGTTTAACAGAGCGCACAAACACACACACACACACACACACACGTTAATAAAGTAAAATAAAATATTTCAGTTACATTGAAATTAACACAATAAATAAACAAATCAGTAAGTAAAAATAAAGATACCTCTGTAGAAATATAGAAATCAAACCATTATAAGGAAATCCTTTTTGTAATATAAGTAAAACTAAACTGAAATTCAAATGAAAATTGATTATATGATCAAAATAAAGGATATACCAGTTATTATAACTGATATGTACACACACACACAAACATGCCTGCACATACACTGCAGTTCATCCCTGATTGTAACGTCCAGTAGCATAGCTTCAAGTAAAACAGTAGCTTCATGCGATAACAAAACACAGACAGAGATAAACACTGGATTACAGCTAGCTGCTGACAGGAGCAGAGACCCACAGCCCATACAGAGACCCCCAGGTCACACCCCCGGGCGGCAGGGTGTAAAGTTTCAGACTGGTGAGGGAGCGGTAAGGCGAGCTGAGGGACCGGCGTGCCTGCCCTCTGTGTAGGATCGTGGGGAGAAACTGTGAACCCAGCCTGACCATCTCCCTGGATCCACCAACATGGATCCCACTTTGTACAAACAAACAGGCATGTCCTCCGGGGAGATTCCAGCCAATGCCAATCAGCATGCTGTCAGTAAAAACAGGAAAGCGCTGTGAGAAATGGCGTCTGAGAAGACCCTGCCCCTTTACCCCTTTTGGTTCCAGTTTGGTAAATCACAGCGTTGAGAGTGTGAAGTGTGGATAACAGCAGTGTTTGCATTTCGGGCGCACACCCGCTGGAGAAAAGGTGTATTGTGTGTTTTTTGTTTTATCTGTGTTTGTTCGTATACATGCACATTTACAACGTTCTTATCTCAGTGTTTTGCTCAAGTACTCTTCAACAGGACAAATGGCTGAACACGCTGAGGCATCTGGAAACAACTGCGGGTGGTAGTGTAGAGAGTGTAAAGTGTAGGTCGGTGGTAGATTTGTAGCCACACATCAAAGAGAAAAGTGTCTGTCTTTGCTTGGATCTTAGGGCTCAAATCAAGATAACAGCTGAAAAGTAGTGAAGCCTACATTTAACAAAAACAAATGAACTGAAAAGAGTTACACACCATCAGCCATTTTTTCAGTGTTCATAAGTATTGTTTTTTTCAGTGACTATTATTTGAAGTGTTGACTGAGTGTCGTCTGTCCACTCGTGGAGCTGATGCGGTTCTGTGGCATCAAAACTATCTAAAAGTGTCTTAACACTTAACAGTTAACACTTATTTATGTAGGCTTATATAAACACTGGCACGGTGTCTATCTTTACACGCTCATCGTTAAATTACCACTGACAGTTTTGCTGTGATCAAATCAGATTTGATCCACCCTCTTGATTTTTGAAGATGGAGGCATTTGAACGAATGCAGTGCCAAATCTTTAATCCTAAATGAATGCAAGCCTAGTGGTTTGGGTTTCAAGTCTTTAAATACTCCAGCATTCATACCCCATTTCTTCAAATTCTCCCTAATCATCATGGCAAAGTAATGCACAGGCATAACATATAATGATATATGTGTCACACCACCATGTCAGACTTTTGCAGTACCTCCAGCAGCCATATGCCTCATATGGTACAAGTATTACTTCAGGTCTTTAGTAATAGACCTTGGTGTGATTGCAATACTATCTTTCACCCGTTTATCATCCGTCACTGGAGAAGTTGAACCGCTAATCACCATCACAGTCCATCCCTAAACAAGTCCAGGATATGATTGGATACTGTGCAAAAAAGTGACGGTGTTTAGCTGTTAACATTCAGTTAACAGCTAAACACAGCTGAAACTACTGGCATCCAGCTACACGGCGTCTTATTCGGTTTTCTGTGATTCAAAACATGACAATTTTTTCCAAAATTTCCCGTTCCCTTTCATTTTTGTTTCTGTTGTTTTATCTACTGAAATTCGTGAGAGCATTTTAAGGAGACACTCACACACTTTGTCAATCCAATATTTAGGCACTGTTGTGGCATAACCCTTAGGCCAACCTCGGGTCAACCTTAACCCTAGGTTAGCGGTCAACAGAAACAGCTACTGTCCAAAGCCTGAGCCAAATCCAGCAGTGAGGTCAGGCTGTGAGGGCTTTCAGTCACAGCATAACATTTTACAAGCGACTGCAGGGACCAATGAGCAAGACTCTTGTTCTCGCTAATATTCCAAGGACATAAACAGCAGCCTATTCCTGGATCTGTTTACTGAGCCCAACCTGCATTGATCTTTCTGATGTATTCTGGTGGTGGGATCGGTGCTGGCACAGAGCTGTTAGTTGAATTATCACTCTTGCATCTGTAGCTGTTAATGTCAGCTTGTGAAACCATTAAGTTGTGGCATAACAATCCAGCAGTCAGGCTTTGAGAGATTGGTTTTTGGATAGGACTTAATAAATGGTAGCAGGATGGTGTGGTCTTCTCACAATTTGTGCAAAGGAATGTGATTAATATGAACGTACATATCCGTTTTGGGGGCATCGCAATACAAAAAGTGTGTCATTCAATATCTCTAAAATGTGGAGGATCCAGTCTGTAGAAGTGTTATGCTGCTGCCAGCAGCACTATCCTGTATAAAGAACTACACTTTGCTTTAATTATGTGCCATTTTGTAAGAGTAGGACTCACTTTTTGACTCCTTATGTTGGAACTGAACTCATCTGTTGATTTGTCAATCACACATTTTCCAGTCTAAATTGATTATCGAGCAAGAATATACACATGCCACCGATTATGTTTCAGTCGGGATCAGCAGGCAAGTATATGTCCACATGCTGAACCAAGACAGCAGTCTCAAATTGCTCGCTCCTTTTTTCCTCTACTCCCCCATATACTCTATTCTTAGTGGCTACTGGACCCGCTGTGAAGTGTATGTTAGTGTTGGATTTTCCCTGAACAAAGTCCCTATAAAAACAGAGAGCCCGGCTTCTGGTCCAGGGAGGAATTAGGGCCCCAGTCTGTCCCACACATGGAACTGTCTGTCAGGAGGTGGAGGAGGAGGAAGGAGAGGAGGAGGAGGAAGAGAAGGAGGAGACGGGGGGAGAGGAGGAGGAGGATGGAGCACTGGAAAAGTTCCAGCTGCAGCAAAAAGGTTGCAGAAAGAAAACTTCACAATACAGCAAGCTGAATTTACAGCTACATTCCACAAAGATATTATAGGAACACTAAGATGTGCAACAACATGTGCACAGGCAGGTTTGACGATGATGTAGCCTGGCTTCTATAGCCAGGACCCTCTTCAGGGTCCTGTCAAGTCATGTCACATCGTGTTATGTCACATAAAGTCTCCTCATATCATGTTATGCCATGTGATGTCACATCATGTTGGGTCACGTCACACTGCGCTATGTCTTGTCACTTAAAGTCTCCTCATGTCACACACACACAGGTATCATATCACACACAGGTCCCATCACACATCAAGATACGAGCTGTACAGGGCAACAGAGGATATAACCAGGGACATGTCATGCTTGTTTTACATGGCTCATACTCACATTGTGCTTTATTCACAATGGTCTGATTACATTGAAGATACAGTGAAGAGCTATTCTGCAGGTCAAATATATATGTACAGTATTTACACAGTGTATCATATGCTGTATGTTAAGCTTTGTATTTACAGGAGCCCGTATTGGTCCTCTAACGCCTCATTGGTTTAAATAAGAGAGCAAGGTGAAGTGGAACGTGCTGTGTCTTTAATTATCAATAGCTTTATTTATCAAAGGATTTGGTTTTACTGACTGTGCATGTTCATTTTAGCTCCTCCCTACTTCATACAGTTTCCAAGCCAAAATTCTCCTTGCTTGTCCGGTGATTTGAACCAACAATGATCCAATCACAAGCTCACTTCCTTAGCCTTCAGGCTGCCACCACTTGTCAAGTGATTCATCTCCCACCAGTTCCCTAGCTTTCCCACTCCTGAGTGATTAGGAAAGAGTGTTGATGCCTTTCTCATCCACTCACTTTGCTGGCCATCCATCAAGGCTGGATTCCTCAGTGCTGCCCCGCTGTGGGCGGAGATAGAGGTTGGAGAGCTCGTGGGGTTGAGATCGCTTTTGGAAAACAGGTGGCTTTGCAGAGAGAGAGAGAGAGAGAGAGAGAGAGAGAGAGAGAGGAAAGAAAGGGAAATCTGAGACAGATATAGACGGGTAATAACATACTGTATTTTATAGTACTCATGATTACAATAGAATTTAACTCACTTTAAAAAAATAAAACAATAAAAGTAAAAGACAATCAATCAACTAATTTTAAAATGGTTTCTTCATAATTACACCAATGATAATAAAACAGATGATACAAAAGCCTGTCTGTAACAATGAATTTTACAATCATTTAAAAAATGACACACCACTCCCTTATCTGTCTCCCTCTCAGCCTTCCTACTGTCTATCTCAATAAAGAGAAAAAGAAAAGGGGGGGAAAGACAGTGGGATGTTTGAGCAGTCCAGAGGGATTAGTGACAAAGGGTCTGAGATGTCTGCGGCCAGTCAGCTGACAAGTCTCCAAATCCAAACAAGAAAAGTCATTATCACTGTCGCACTCTGGCCAGGGCTCTGTTAATAGAAGCAAAGAGGTGGACATGTCATGGCAAACCGGACCATGTGGCTAGTGTTACATTGAAAAGATGTTAGACAGACTAGTTTCCTACAATATCCTTGATTGTAGGTTGTCAGTATGTCTGGGCAGCACCATGTCTGTCACCCAGACAAATTCCTGCACATTTATTATTTTTCTGATTATTTGCAGCCATTTCAACCCAGGAAGTCCATCACAGGACGTGTCGTCCACATCTGCAACCTCCCAGAAGGCAGCTGCACAGAGAATGATGTCATCAACCTGGGATTGCCCTTTGGCAAAGTCACCAATTACATCCTCATGCGCTCCACCCATCAGGTACATCTTGTGAGACTTTTTGAAGAAGTGAGAAGTGATAGGAACTGTATAAGCATGCGGCAATGTGTATTTTTATGCTTGCAGCACAGGTCCCGGGACATTGTGGGTGCATGGTATGTGTCATTGTACACCCCACAATATGTATTTTTTGAAACATTTGAACCGTTTGCTGGCTTGTGTCTCATTCCAATAGAAATATAATTTTTATTTATACTTTAGGTACTTAGTGCTTATCCAAACAAACTGAGTGCAACAGTAGAAGATTCGATTCTAACATTACAAGCAACCAATATTTAGTAGTACAAGGGTCAAAGTCGCAGCAGTTGGACACTTTGTATTGGCACATGTGAATTTGCCCGTATTGGCATGTGTAATCAAGGGGAGGTACAGTGGTTGGTCAGCGCTGCTGCATGGTCAACAGGCCTGACACAGTTTATTGATATAAATCAATAGCGTTTGTGCAGATTTCTCTCCAGATCTGCTCTAACTCAGGTGTTGTGCCTGTGAATCTTTTGGCTTAGAACAAGTTTGCAGATGTAATGCAACAACTTATCCACGTGCATTTCCATGACAAGTCGCCGATCCTTTTTCTGCTACACTTATGATGGGATATCATGTACCTTGTCATAACCAATTGACTGTTTTACTGCAGTACACGATGTCTCACTCAGGCTCTGAGGTTCCATTTATCTGAACGGTAATTGGCAGCTAAATATCACCCCTATCAAATTTAAAGCGTTGACACTAAAATCACGGCATTGGTTACGGGACGTTAACTTAACCAGAGGAACTGTACTGGTGATTTATTAAGCTAATAAAATATGATATTGTGTGATGATAATTTAAAATGATTTGCCTGCATCCAGTCTGACGTGAGTTATGTGAAATATGTTGGTGCAGACGTCCTGCAAGAAAGACCATAAAACTGTCAGGAGGGGACTGTTGTCTAAATTGGCTGTTCTCCCATCAGGCGTTTTTGGAGATGGCATATGTTGAGGCAGCTCAAGCCATGGTTCAATACTACCAGCTTACCCCGGCCATGATTAATGATCAGAAACTTCTCATACGGATGTCCAAGAGGTACAAGGAGCTGCAACTCAAGGTAAGACTGAAGAGCAAAGTGAACAGTAGGTTATAGGCTAAGGTGGTTATTGCACGTGCACCTCCACCTTGTTGTAAACTCATGGTTGTGATGTTGGCTGTGTAATGTGGTTGAATTTCATTTTCAATTTTCGTTATTTTCTATGCAGAAACCAGGTAAAAATGTTGAGTCGATCATCCAGGATATCAACTCTCAGAGGGAAAGGGACGAGATGCAGGAGCTCGACCAGTAAGACAACTTTTCTTTTCATTCTCCTTTGCATCTCCTACATTTCTTTAACAACATAAGATTAAGATTCTCACTTTTTTGATTGGTGGTGACATATTTGGTGCTCAGTGCTCACTGCTGTGGTGTTTCTGCACTGCACTTCCCAGAGATCACCTGTCAATCAAACAGTGTGTCCAGTACTGTGACATCTTTTTCCTTGGATTTTCTGTTGATGACGTTTGAGTTTCTGTAGGTGGCGCTCTTTTCTTTGTCTGTTCAGCCACGGTGGCTATCGCTGCTCGTGCTAACTAATCAGTTCGTCTTCTATTTCTATTCTAACCTCTGTTTCTGCTGCCGGAAATGTAGAACACATCACTTCCTGTACGGCAGAGGATTTTTCAGCTACCAGACACCAAGTGTTTAGCAAATGTAAAATCTTTGATGAATTGGCTACAGGTTGAATCATTATTGTGTTATATTAATCGGTGATAGAGAGTAGCAAAATAGAAATGAATGTATATGAAAATGTCATGGATTAGTACTTTAAACCTGCACTATGTAACTTTTACGTGAAGTAGTCATTGGCGGCCCCAAGTGGCAGCAAGAGGTAACTGTTTGCAGCATTGTTAGCAGCTTCTGTCATCATTGCTTGCAGTAAATCCAGCTTTCTGTAGCGATAGCTGAGGTGCTAGCTCGCTCACTGCTGTTTTGGCCCCACTTCATGAACTAGACTGGCAAGCCACTTGTATTTTTACATTAAAAAATGACATAATGCAGCTTTAAGTTGAACCAGTTTTTTGGATTTCAGAAAGAGAAATGTACAAAGATTGAAGAATGTAAAAGACTCAGCTTTCCTTCTGAGCGTCCTCCGTCTAACCTACTTATCTTCTTCCAGCTACATGCCAGAGAGACCACGCTCCCGCAGTCCTATCAGCCGTTCTCTGAGTCCTCGTTCCCACAGCCCCAGTTTTACATCCTGCAGCTCAGTCCACAGCCCCCAGGGAGCTCCCTGCAGGGGCCCTGAGAGAGGCAGCAATGGTCTGGGCCCCCGAAGGGGCTCATGGGACTGGTCATCACATGTGAGGAGGGGCGAGGAGGAAAGGGAGAGGGAGCGGGACGAGCTGTGG
>OOFE01049773.1:8248-22342 GCA_900323365.1 Monocentris japonica
GTTTTAGTCAGATATGTTAACTCCAATATTAACTATTGAAAGGTGAACCGAAATCTGCCTTAACCAATGCGACACAGATTTTCGACTGGCTTGTCATAGTTCAAGCCATCTATCAGTTCTCCTGTTGTAGATTTTGGGTCATAGTACTGGTTATAATACTGGCTGATGTTGATTGCTATTGGCTTGAATTGGACTTTAAATGTTAAATCCACATTCTATGGGTGGTCGCCGTAACTTTGTTGTCTGGTTCTCTCAGACTTGGCTTCGAACCTCATCTCGGTAGGTGGGATAATTCCTCAACCCCACTTTCTCTCTCAGCCTTCCTTCATGCATCTCACTTGGTTCACATTCACTTTTCGACTTTTCTCTTTCAATCCCTCCATTTTTCCTTCTCTCCTCTAAACGCTGCCATCCACCTCTCAACCCTGTCTTCTTCATTCCTCCTTTCTCCCCTTCGCTCCTCTTTTCTGCCTTCTTCCATTCCTTTCTCTGTCCTTTTCCTTCTTCTCTCCTCTCTCCTTCCTCTCTTCCTCCCTCGTTCTATTGACCTCAGTCTTTATACATAGCGACAGACCAGACATTATCATTATCATGTCCTTATTTACTTACTACTACAGTACAACACCTTTATGGCTGTATTTGTTTGGAGACGATCAGTTTTATGTATAAAGTGTCAGAGTTTGAGCTTGTCTGTACATGGCGATAGGGACTTCAGAGGTACAGACACAAACACTGACAGAACACAGGCTTGTCCTGGCTCCTCACCTGCTAACTCAACCATGCTCCAGTCGCTATGTATTCAGTTATTGGCTCTGAACAATAGACAAACACACACTCTCACATGTGCACTCTCACAGACACACACAAACATGAACATGTATGAGTATATACACGCACACACATACATGCAGACCTCCTCTTCACCCCCTGCCTGCCCCCTGGCTGCCCCCTGCCTCTACGAACATGGCCAGTGCGACTCCAGCTGAACCTAAAGGTTAAGGGAGGTTGTGAAAATGTTTCCACTGTTCATCCAAGAGCTTTTTTGAAGATTATACTGCGGCTGTTCACATTGTGACCTCGACACGGTGACTTGCTGCGAGTTGGTCTACTGCTTGCTCGCAGCCTGGAGAGGTCTGGATTTGTATTATGGAAAAACCTCACTTGTCCACTAGTTCACAGTGTTGCGAACTCCCTCGGTGAGGAGAATCAAATGGAAATGATTGGTTCTTTTTTTTCTCATTCCAGTGCTCAGATATGGACATTTTGGATGAACCACTGACTTTCTTGTGTTTTTCTACAGCATTAAATTCTCCCACTCCCTTAGATAATAATATAAATGTCACATCCAAGAATTTTCATTATACAAAAACTGCTCAACATGACTTTTTTTTTTACAATATCATGTTTGATTTGCATTAGTTGAGGTCTAAGGATAGAGATCATGTTCCTCTCATGGCAACAGAGTGACTGATGATGCGTCACATTCGCTGTGACACAAGATTTTACATCCATGTAACTGCCAAAGACAAAGAGAGTAGAAAAGTCTAAACCAATGGAGAAGACAAGATGAGAATAGAGGAATTCAGAGAGGAACAGTTAGACTGCCCACTTGCTCACAGTTCTACGAAGGTGCTTGAATCATGTAGTGACGTATTCTGCTATATCTGGAGGTACAAATACAACTGACAAAATGCAATGTTAAAAAAAGGAATTATGTCAACAGGTCCAGCCCACCATAGGTTTTAACAAGGTTAAAGTATTTCCTTTTGCATTATTTCCTCTTTGAGTGTGGGTAAATATTTCCCTCTGAAAGAACAAGCAACATTGTGTGGTGTGGAGTTTGCTTGGTGAGTGGTGGAGAAGATATTGGGTTGGAGTCGAACTGCTGTGTATTATTTGTTCTGAGAAGTGGTGAGGTATTGGTTTAGACTGATGTGGTTGACAACAGTATCATCCTGCACTAACTAGCCACATCAAAGCCAGCCTTGCCAATGATTTTGACCAAAGCTGAGAAAACATGGGCCTGTTTCTCATTTTCAATACGGCCAAAATGTTTTTGGCAAATGGAGTTTTTGGTAAACGGATTTGTTTTTAAATATCGTTTTGCAATATTTAACACATATTAAATTGTTTGGTTGTGAATCATATTTCCGTGAACACAGGTATGGTATGCCCTCGAAGTGCATGTCAAGAGGTGTTTTTAAAAGTGTTTTTTTGATTAGCAAGATTGTAATATTTAGCTTATTCTTGCCTGCATAATGGTTTTATTTCCTCCCCTGACAGGAACACTCACATCACTGTCTCACTTGCTAGACAGAGATAGCCAAAACCGCACTGATCAAGCTGTGTGTGATTTTAAAACTGGCCGTGGTACACAAAGAAAAGCCAGAAAAGTCCAGATTCAGAAACAAAAAATGCATCAAAATGGATCACCTGAGTGTAAACCGCAGTTTAAAATACCAGAGGTCTGTCCACCCAGCCAACAGATATCGTTGAGTTTCCTCTGTCCTGCTCATCGTTCCTGTCCACATTATTTGAGATCACCTCCACCAGCACGACAAATGATGCCACACGCATTTAGGGTAGCAGGGAAAAAATCAAAGGAAATCCACAGTGATGCTGAAGGTGGTTTGATAGAGAAAAAATGCAACCATCTGAGATGTTGTGATTCCTCTAATGCAGTTGACTCTGTAACATGATAAAGCGCCAAGGCTGCCAGTTTCTGTCAAAACATTTCACAGGCCAATGACTGAGGGTAGGAATTATGTTTTCAGGGATAGCGCAATGACGGCCGTCTGCATTTCACACATTTTTCATTTACATTTCAGTTGCCAATACAATGTTGCCTAATTGTTGTGGTTTCAGTTGTTGGCATTCAACCTTTAGTTTTGGGAAAACCACCACAAATATTATGCACACACATTATTCATGTTATCACCCATCTGTCTCTCCCTCTCTCCCCTCTCTATTTCTTTCTTTTCTCTCTACCTTTCTTTCACACACACACACACACACACACAGTCTAATTAGCTGACATTCCTAACTGCTCAGTTCAAATGGCCAGACGACCCACATGCCTCTCTGGACTCAACTCTGGGCTCTCAGCTCTACCTTTGATGGCTCCATTAAGACGTTCACTTACAGACACACCTCCATCTGTCCTGCTGTGTGAGTGTCTGTAAGTGTGTGTTTTTTTGTGGATGTGTAGGTACAGGTGTGTGTAACAGGGTCAAGATGAAAAAGAGATGAGCGAGTTCTCCAATAAGACGCTTACGTACATAGACACACCTCCATCTGTTCTAGTGTGTGAGTGTGTACGTGTGTGTGTGTGTGTGTGTGTGAGCAGAAGGGGGCTTGTCCTGAGGCACCTGGTGGCTAGGGCAGTAGCCCTGGATTCTATCTGTCACAGATGCTCTACTTCACCCCCCACTGCTTTACTGGCCACAAATTCTGCACATTCCCACACAGGGCCAACACTGTGCCAACCCTGGGCTAACATCAAAATGTGCTGACATTAGGCAGTCAGTACATTTTCAACAGAGCTATTGATTTAGAGAGTCTGGCCAGGTTGTACTACTGTAGGGTGCATCATGTGGCTGGCTATCGTGATCTCCATTATGTTGCTGTGATTAGATGGTGTGACATTTTCAAGATTAACTGGTGTAGAATTACAGTTCACTCACAGGGCCAAGCAGGGATCATCAGAGCTTTCTCTTTTTTGACGTCACTCGGTTTATTCCTAAGCAAACATTGATGTGATTTTGAGGTTTGTTGTTAAACGTAATGATTTGTTATTTAGACTGTTACAAAAACTGCTGATTTCAACAGTGTTAATCGACACTCCCACATGTGCTCAGAAATGCTCATCCAAAGACAACTTCAGCAGTACAAATATGACAATTAGTGTAAAATACACACATACTTGTAGCAACGTAAGATGCAAATGATAATTCAGACTGAAGCTTGGCAGTTGTTTGGCAATCTAGATAATGACTGAGAACCAATGGAGTCAAAGGTCATAGTCTCTCTTCCTCTCTCTCCCTTTCTCGTTCTCTCTCTCTCTCTCATTTTCTCTCTATCTCTCCTTCTCCCTGTGGGATGAGATGGGTAGGCTGGACAAGAATCCTCCACATAACATAAACAATGAAAAAACACTCTTCGTCAAAACAAAGATGTCCAACTTAAGATTCCTGCGGATAGTAATCGACTCTTGATGTTTGGAGCCATTTTCTCTTCAGAGAGTTGAATCACTCCAAAGCAGCAGAAGATCTTACAGAGATGTGATTTGCTGCTGAAAGACTTTTGTTTAAGGTGGTGCCTGCCTGGTGGGCTTAGTGGCATCACTGCCTGGGGTTTCCGACAGAAATCTGGCTCTTATTTCAGGCATGTTGAAGCTGACACATTAATAGACAGGATAGTGAATTGATGGGTGAATATCGAGCAGTGCTGACAGGAAATATGTAAACTGATGGAAAACTGAGACGACTCAGTTCTGTCCTTGTCCCCAGTGACTCTGGGGACTCTGTGCTTTGAAGAACATTTTAACAATGAGAACACTTCTTAACAAATATCCGTTTGAGTAAAGGGAAACTTAAAAAATGTGATTTGATCAAGGCTGGATGGATGTTCAAATAGGTTTCCTCCATCAACACTGCTCATTTCCCTCTTGCTTCTCTCTCTCCTCAACACTCCTGACATGGCCAAAGCATGAACACACACATGCTCCGTAAATGACCCTGTACTCTCGGTAATGAGGTCAAAGGTGACTCAAACATCTGGACCTCTGTGTGTGTGTGTGTCTGCGTGCATACGCGCGTGAGAGAGAAACCCCTGAATAGTGCAGAAGAAGCGGGAGAGACCAGAAGTTGCAAGAATGGTAATTTATTTCTTACATCTGATGATGCAACAGGAAATCACAGAGCACTGCTTAAACTAGTTTGAGGTAAAGGTATTCTTTTTTATCATCAATGAATTGCCACACCTGCTTTAGTATCTGCTCACTAACCAGCTGTCTTTCTGCACTGTTGAATCGTTCAAAATGGCAAAAGTAGCAGAAGAGCACAAGGGAGCCAATCCTTGAACTGGACAATATCCAGAGGATATCCAATATCCTCTTGAAATATCTTTTCAGAAAGTTTGTGAAGATTATCTTTTCATTCATCATATCACAATAATGTAGCGACCATCATTGAACCAAACTGCAGTCATGGAATAATGATCCAACATATACATCCCACATGAGCACCGATCTTCCCAAGCTATACGGGTAATAAATTGCATAATAACTTGTATGCAACATTTGAGGTTTTGAAAGGAGTAATCCCCAAATATGTCATGTTTAATATGTATTAAATGACAGCACTACGGTTGTAAATTTCTAAAGCAAGTCAGTTCAGGAATGCTTTCTTCCCTGTCACATCTGTTTTACAGTGTAACCGACACAATAGCACATGCAGGCTTTCTCGATGCAGCGGTGAATGTTTCACACTCCTGTGTCCTTTTTAGACTTAGAGGGCTTGATTTCTGTGATTCAGATTAAACATTGTCCCAAACTATAGGGATTCCCCACTGAAATAGAGAGGATGTAATAATTTGAGTTACATTAGTTACATTATGTTATATATATATTAAGTTACATTATGAAGATTTACAACACAATGTCAATGGTTTTGCTTTGTTCCATTATTCATTAAAACATCTAAATGTTACAGACAATGTCATTTCTTTGTTACAGTAAAATAATATTAATAATATGTGAGATAAAATCAAGATATCAGTTTTCTGCTGGACACTGACGATATTTGTTTGTTAGACTCACTATGAAACAAAAAATTATTTTAGAGCTAAGATGAAAAATGTATCAAAATATCATCACTAAGGGTGCCATAGGAAACAATAATAAATGTTATTTCGTTTGAATTCAGCGAAAGTGATTCTTCATAACAGGTGGATAGAAGTTCACAATGTTATAAGAGTGCTTAAAGTATAATTCCAGTATTTTTAAACCTGGGCCCTATGTTTACATATTTCGGGGTCTAAATGACTAATAGGTACAAAACCTATCAAAGTACGTCCACTAAAAGTGGACAAGCTCAGATTGTTATTGGAAGTGTCTGACAACATTACAGAAAGGATCCCTACAGAGATAGACCTTTGTTTAACCAGAAACAGGAGTCTCACTCAAGGAGAAGTCAGAGCGAGACTTCTCCTTGAGTGGCAGTGTCAGTGGCAAAAACAAGCACTTTTAGTGGACATACTTTGATGGGCGCAGTTGCCCCTAAGGATTACGTTGCAGCCATTGCAGCCCGTTTTGCCGCTGCCGGCTGAAGCGATCTACTGGACCAACTCCAAAACTTTTTGTACCTATTCGTCATTTAGACCCCAAAATATGTAAGCATAGGGCCCAGGTTTAAAAATACCCTTTAGGTTGCAGGTACAGCCTGACCACTGTACACTTGGTGTCTCGAAACAATCTGTGTGATTTGCCAGGAAAGACAGGAAAGAGTCCCTGTTTATTCTACCCATCATTAATGTATAGTTGGAGGGAAGGTCAGAGGGAGCAAGGGAGAGAGAGTTGCTCTCTCTTGTAGGGAGTATATCTTTATTATATGTTTTCAAAGTGCAACCAAATACTATCGTTGATTTCAAACTTGACTGTGGGAAGCTTTAAGAGTATGCTGTGATAGTTACTGTGATAATTTTTGAGCAGCTTTGAGATGTGACGTTTACACTCCAGTTTTATTTATGCCTGTTGGAGAAGAAAGTCTATGAAGCTGTCAAAGTTGCTTTGAATGAAAAGCAATGCTGACACTAACCTCTGGTGCATCCAGTACCTCCTCATAACTCTTTTTTATGGGCCACACTGTTACCTTTTCCCACGAGAACCCTAAACACACCCATCAACCAGACAGCGGAGAGTTAGAGAGAGAGGACAGAGTGGAGAGAAAGGAGAGAGACAGAGAGAGGGGGGGAGACAAAGAGTGAGAGAGAGAGAGAGAGAGAGCAAGAAAAAAGAGAGAGGGGGGAGAGGGAGAGACTGACTTTTGATGTTTTTTAATGAAACATCTTGACTAAAAGACACCAGGACAAAACTGGGATAAATTTCAAGAAGAACAAGCAGTTTCACTTTATGTTTGTAACCCTGCTGAGTCACTGGAGGTTAATATATGAGGACCCAAAAGAGAAAGATGAAGACCTTATTGAAATGAAATGCTTCTATATTCTGGGTGGAAAGGGTGAGAAATGTTTGAAAACTGACTGAAGGTACAGGAAGAGTACAATCTGAGCATTTAAAGCTGTTGCCTTCAGCAGCGTCATTTATCATCATGAATTGATTGTAAGCATCAGTGGCATTCATCTCAAATTAGTCTAAGAGCGGGAAATATACATTCTCCACCCCACCGCCTGCACACCCCACCCCGTCCCTAACTTGGCATAGCTAGCAGAGCAGCTTAAAGTGATGCACTGATGCATGGTGGTGACCTTTCCATTACCAAAGCTTCCTGACTTAGGTCATTGGGTCAGGGTCAGACCAAGGGGTGCGGCCCAGTATAATTGTGCCTGGGCACAGAAAGCCAAGTACTATCTCATCTTAAGTATCATAGTATTCCTGTGTGTTGTAGTACATTAAATTCATACATGTCCGTAATGGCTGTAGTGTGCTTAAAGTTAACAAGAACATGTAAGAGTGGCATTTTTTTGCAGCCTGGGTGGCCACAGCGAGAATCAAAGCCCCAACTGTAGTCGTGTTGGCACCATTCAGTACTAATTGAGCTACGCAGGACCACAAGGCTGTGGTCAAACTACAAACACATGTCTATTTGTTTCATTGCTTCATTCGTTAGTTTGTAAGCAAGATGTGACAGTCCTCGAACAACATGGGGGAAGAAAACAACAACAGTTTTGCTGCTTACGGTCTGCGGCATAATCAGTGCTAATCACGTGATGGCCCAGCGGGATTTCCATTCTAACACTATGAGTGCCCTATCCTGAACAAGGCCTCACGAGGTGAGAGGAGGACAGATAGATGGTCACTGGTCATGCACACTCTCTCTCTCTCTCTCTCTCTCTCTCTCGCTCTCTCTCACACACACACACACACACACACAATATGGGCCTGACCCTGAGTGATGTACTACCTCAACCTTGACAACATGATTAGAAAGGCTAGGCTGTGGGGGAGAGCCCCATGCAGCACCCCAAACCTGGAGCTGAACCTGCAACTTCACCATCTCCTTAATCACTTCTGACACCATCTAATGACACTCATTGGCAATCTGCCCTTCGTCACATTACCAGACTAAAGCCTACCTTCCCCAAGAGTTTCAACTCTGCTGGGCATGCATGTATGCAGTTTGCTCTGGTGCATGCTAGCACTTTTAGCAAACTGTGTATGGTGTATATTGTGTATTGCTTAAAAGCTGCCGTTCCTGTTCTTCCAACTTCAGATTAAATATGTATTACAATTACACATTAGTTGCTATCGACACATCTTTCACACACGCTTTTCAACACATGTTTTCAGGGACAACATATCTTGTGGTACTTTTCAGACCAATATTGTCTTGAAAAGTAACAATACAATGTATTGTTCCTAACTAGGCACAGATGTGTTGAAATTGACAAAGAGTTAACTCTACTTTCCTTAATAGTAATAGCTACGTTCTCACAGTATGTCTGATAGTTGGCCGGTAATCTGGTATACAGTTGTAACTGTTGCTGTAGTGAAAAGCAGTAGTCATCAACTGTTCCTCATGGTGACCTTCAGGGATTCCTCCAGTTGCAACTGCAGTTGTTACATCCAATGTTGGGCTTGTTACTAACAAAAAGTAATATATTACTCTTTACACTACTCATTGTATTATTTTTCTGTTTCACCCACAAAATTGATGATGGCTTCAGAAATAAAGAGAACTGATATTCTGTGTGAGTGATAAGTGAACCCCATAGCGTTGATGTCCAATGCTCTCTTTGCTTGATAAAATCAAAGAGGGAATATTTCCACCTGGAGAAATTTAAGCTTTACTGCTTTTTACAATAAGCTTGTGTGTGTCCATGTGTGACTTCTGAAGAAAACAAAAAGGGTTCTGGGATATATTTTTTGGATGATTCAACTTCAGTCTGATATTTAGAGAGGGTGATAACAAAAATGACAACTTATTTTTTGATTGGAAATTGTAAGAATTTAACTGAAATTGAAATAGCAATTTGTTAGATATCTAATTTCAACTATCACAAAGATGTTGGCCAGAGCAACACAGCGACCTGCATTAGATGGATTGAGAAAGGGAGTGACACATTGCAACCAGGGTTAGGTTTCACACACTGTGTGTGAGGTATTGTGAACAGCATTAAGTGAAGCAGAGAAACAGAAAAAGGGAGGGAGAAAGAGGGGTTTGGAAGGAGTGAGATGGATGTTGGATAACAGAAAGATGTAGCATATGAAAACAAATACTAACCATGGACAAAACTTATGCACACGCTCACACAGACACACACACACACACACACACACACTTACTCAAGGAAACCTCCTGTGCAGGAATGATCACGCCAAAGAAATAATGTCTAGAATTTAAAATACCACATCCATGTTCCCAGTTGGGGGACTGGAATCTCATTGTGTTGTGTTTGGTTTGGTTTGAAGGCAGAGTTTGTCTAACCTCTGCTGATCTTAGAGCACATGCAAACTAATAGGAGGTGACAGACTAGCATCAGCATAACCAGACAAACCGCTATGCTATTCTAGCAAACAAACATATGCAGAGACAGACACATGCAAGCTTCTTACACACAGATGCAAAGACATACACACACACACCGAATACTTTAAGTACACACACACTTAAGGCTGCACACGGACAGCCAATTCTCCTCTTTATCAACAGATTCCCACCCCGGCTTATAGCTCTGTCTATTAACCTGAAACATGTTAAACATCTGCACTTACTAGCAGGTAGATATGGGCTGTTGAAATGCTTACTAAATATGCTGCCAAGACAAAATATGACCTGTAAAGTCTGGCCTCCAAAGCCAAAACCTCATATTTCAGATTGTTTTCTAAAAAGTTCTTTCCTATATCTCAGTTTACCACAATCAAGTGGCAAGAGCTGTTGAAATTGATGGATTGTGCCTTTAATGCCATGACCTGATGCCATTATAGTTAGTGACATGTTGCACCCTAATGGTTGAGCTCTTTGTGTGTGTGTGTGTGTGTGTGTCAGAGAGGACTGCAGGCCAGGGGAGGGAGGAAGAGACGCTAATTGAAATTCCTTCAGCCATGTCTGGCAGAGCCTTGGTGTCTGAGTGGCGCACACACACACACACACATTCACACTGGCCCTGGCCCTAATAAAAGTGGGCTTTGCCATATGGAGGCCATGTGCAAGACTGGCCTCTCTGTGCTCAGGCATGTGTGTGTGTGTGTTTGTGAGTGTGTGTGCACGTGCTCTCAGCAGGAGAAAGGCTTGTATAGCACCACAGACCCACAGACAGATGCGTACAAACCTGTGAGTGATAGAGATCAATTTATGAATCTTACATGCCCAGACACACACACTTCACAGGGTCTGAACGATTCTAACACACAGATATACAAACGCTTGGACATAGGGGACCAATAGCCTGTTGTAATGTGTCAGAGAAGTGGGCTTCTGTCTTGGAGGTCGCCTGTCTGATTCACCGGACTGAGCAGGTAAAGTGTAGGATTAACAACTGCTGTCAGTGTACCCTTGAGCAAGGCAACTAACCCCAAATTGCTCAGAGACTGAGCCAGAGACTGGCTGTACTGGGCAGTTCCCATGTGTGTTTAACTAGAAGTGATAAAGATGTGGATTACAGGGGGTTAATGCCAGATTTTCCGTTCTAGCTCATATATAAATAATCAAATGTGTTGAAGGTATGTTGTATTTCTACAATGAATTTGTATTTGTCTCCTAACTACCGTATATATACAGTAGGCTGTTTTCACTATCATGTTTGCAGCTGTTTTGAAGCGTAAACAATGATTGCAGAGCACCTTTGTTTTTCATGCTACTACAAGTCAGTAATAACGTTCCATAGACATTGCAGTACAATGGGTTTTTTAAGTGGCAGTGAAAATAAAGCTATTGATGAAGCTATTAAGCTTTTAATAAAGCTGTATATTCTCAGTGTGCTCCTTTACCCATATTACCTTCCTAAAGATCGCAAATGATGTTCATTTATGTATTTATCAATTTATTTTTCATTCATTCTGTCCTCCCTAAAAAACTGCTGTTGATCTACCCCAAGGCACCTCAAGCTGCTCGCTGGCCAACAGTAGAGGACTAGGGTTGTACTGGGCAGCTACTGGGTGTAAATGTGTGTAACTATCATTGCGAGGCAGGGTGGTGCTGAAAATAAGAGCATGTGTTCTCAGTGAACCTTCTCTGGATAAATAAAGGTTAAAATCATATTTCACAGCCCACATAATGTACAAATAGAAAAGAAGCAGGAATCACATGGTTATTACTTTACATCTGTGTCTGTATAATCTCATACTTAGCATATGCCACCACCGTTATAGCAAGAATACAATAGTGTAAGTAAGTGTAAGTAAGTGTAAGTAAGTGTAAGTAAGTGAACTTGTCATTCTCCCCAAGGGTTTGGTAATAGTTGTGCTTTAGATATTTCCTCAAAGAGGAAGAACCTTCTCTGGGCAATTTCTAATTGCTTCCAGTAGATCATCTCTCTTTCTATCTGCCTCACTTTTTGTTTTGTGTCTCTACACTCTCCTCTCCTCTCCTCCGTACACAGACTCCTCTCTCATGCTCTCCATTCCCAAAAAGTCTGCATGCTGGCAAATAATGCCTGCCTCTACAAAAAAGCTTGAAAGCACGCAGCAGCTATTTGTTCTATTGCCCAGTCACCTGCTTGCTAAAATACATTTCCTAATGTGCACGGTTGCCAAGGGAGGAAAAACAAAAACATTACTTTCCACAGAAAACACACGAGAGAAACAGGATGGGAAACAACCTCATATGTAGCCCACACTAGGGCATCTTTTACCATAATGGTACCTGTGAGAAAAATGGCCACGATGACACATTTATCACTTTTAAGAACAGACTTCACAAAATGGATTTCCCTTTATATTATGCTGCTCTTATATAATTATTAGTGTAACAAGCTACTAGTGTACTCTATGATGAAACAGTTTGGCTATAGAGCTTTTACAGGTACATTTGATTACTTGGATATTGGCAAGCCCACATAAAAAGATACGATTCAAAATCAGGAGCTATGTATATAATGCAGAGAACCATGAAACACATACAACACATACAAAAGATAAGATGCTTAAACACATAAAAAAATAAGGTGAATGAAATGGACTTACTGTATGGGTCATCCTCACTCTTGGTGCCATTAACCTTTCCCTTCTTATCAATGCGCAGGAAGAATTTCTGGTAGGAGAACAGTTTTCTCCTGCGCACATCTCCTTGGAGATGGTTGTAGCTGCTCCGCACATGGCGTCCGACGACTGCTGCCGAGGACGATGACACATTGGTCTCCCGCGGCAACCTTGCAGAGGATGCCAGCAGTGGCGGAGGTAAGGAGGAAGAGGGAGAGTGTTGGATGAAGAAACGAGGAGGGGTCCCTCCTGGTGCATTGTGGTCCTTTTCGGAGTCCGAAAGCAACAGTGATGATGATGATAAAGAAGAAGGGGGTGAGGACGATGATGAAGAGCAAGGTAAAGGTCCAAGCAGGAGGAGGAGAAGAAGGAAAGTGAGGGAGAGGAGGAACGAAGGAGGTCTGCAGCAGAGCCAGGAGGAGGACCAGGCGACCGGTGCACCTTGTGTCACTGTCCATCTACACATGGTAGTGGAGCTGGGAGAGCTGTGGAGATGCTCAGGGGCTGGGGCATGCTGAGCTGGGTGCAGGGAGAGGGAATGAGAGTGGGAGAAACCCCCCCCTGACTGACCAACAAAACCTCCTCTGTCTGGGGACCCACAACCTCGCTGGGACTGTAGGTGTTAAGACTCGTAGAATGGCTGGTTAATATTGACAATTTGACTTTTGTTGACAGCAGCAGTTGTAGAGTTGGTGATCTGATGAGTATTTGTGGTAGCAGATGTACAGGAAATAGAGTTGGTACTGATGATCTGATCAGTGGTGGTGGTGGTTCTGGTGAGTTGGCTGTTGGTGGTGACGGTGTTGGTGGTATTGCTGCTGACGGTAATGCCGCTGGTGGTCGTATTGGTAAAGGCTGCAGTGCTGCGGCTGACTCTGCTGTAGTCCCCAGAGCTGTTTATTCCTCAGCAGTGCCTCAGGAATGTGTCAACATCCATAACTCAGATCACTTCGCAATGGGAACAACCGGGGACTCGCCTCAAAGACCACTGCCACCTCCTCTCTCTCCTCCCAAGACAGACGCTCTTTGCTCCTTGTTGCTCACTCCTCCAACACACGCTCACTCAACTCCTTTTTAAAGTTTGAATGTACCCATGCATCCGAGCTGTTGTGCTTTACACACTCACTTCCAAGCATACATTGTTAACACACACTGCTAATCTCTACTCCACACACATATCGCACAACATTTATCTCGCGCAGTCCGTTGAGGTGCAGGGCAGATGAGTTCTGAATAAGAGATGCCAAACTGTTCAGGACAAAATGAATAAATGAAAACAGGAAGTCAAAAAAGAACTAATGCTGTTTCTCATAAATTGTCCAGAGAAATCCGCACAAGGCAGGCAAACAAAAAAAGGAGTCACACAATCCAGACTTTCTTTTCTTCTTCTCTTCTCTCTGTCTTCCTCTCTCTGTTTTGTCGGAGCTGGTTTGAAGTTACATGTGTGTGTGACTGAGCCTGAGAGCTCTCGTCTTTCTCCCTCTCTCTCTCTCTCTCTCTCTCCTGTCTCTATCAGCAATGTTCTCTGCTTATCTGGAGTTTCTCTGAGGTGACTGAATCTTGTCTCTCCTCTCACCTTATTTATCTGCTGCAGTTCCCCCAGATGTCATCTCTTAGTGTAATTGGATGTCTATGAAAACCACTTGGCTTTGAAGAGCTGTGTGTTCACTTATGTGTGTGTGTGTGTGTGTGTGTGTGTGTGTGTGTGGAGGGGGGGTTCT
>OOFE01049774.1:1837-23177 GCA_900323365.1 Monocentris japonica
GTGAAACTAGCCATCCTAGAAATTGCAGCTGACCACTTGGATTGGCATCAACGAAGACTCAAAACATCTTGTCTGTTGTTTGTCAGAAAAGTAAACAGGAAAGGGCTGATTTATAACTTTTAACTGTAGCTATGCAATTCTGCACAACTTTGTAAGTAGCATCATTTAATTTGTCGATGTTTCTAGGTATTTGTCTGATGTAGTCTCCATGAACACACCTCTCTGTTTTTACCATATTGACGCTCACTACGCTGTAGTCCAATTAACAGCATGCTCACAGGTCAAAAACTTCAATTTGAGTTGTCATATGCCATCATCTAGTATTGTAGCACTATGAATAATTGCAGTAATGAAATGACCCATACAGTGAACCTTCTTGAACAAAGAGTTTCATTAAATGGCTGATTCTGAAACAAGCTTGATGACCTGCAATGTGCCGTGTGTGTGTGAGTGTGTGTGTGTGGGAGGCGGGGTCCATATAATTAAACTGTAGACAATAAAAAAATAATAGCCATTGAGTAGAAATACAACTGTTGTTCCTCATCAGGTGTTTTGAATAACAATGAACCATAATAGGTTTTCCCTTCGCACAAAAAATAAAAATAGCATGGAACAGAATGAGCATTAAATAAAATTCTAATTTCAAAACTCATAAATGAGAACATTCGTTGGGAAAATGGAAGTTGAACAACATTACCATTTGTAGCCTCAGGGTGGTAACACGTAGCTATTTGCTGTATCCAAACCTAATAATCAAAAACATGAACGTTTTAGCAAGGGAAATGAAAGAAAAAAATATCAAGTGTAAAATAGCTTAATGCTACACCAGTTACAGAGCCTATGGGGACATGTAAATACTTACATAAGCCCTACCTCTGTGCCCTCTGAAAAAGATATTCAACAAACAATGCTACTTTGCTCAACAGAAATGTTTGGAGCACGAAGCCATCATAAATGCATTTGTTATTGTCCGAGCATAAACCCTGTTCTGCATAACGATAGGATACACAGTAATGAGTTGATAGCCTGAATATGAATGTACAATTCTGCACTTATCGTATATTTACTCCTGAGACTGTGCAAACTTTATTTTCTTTTCCTAGACTCATTTTATATGAGTGTGCATGGCTACAATCATCATTTATCAGACACCAGAGTTGTACTGAGTGTCTACTGCAAAACAGTGGCGCTGCTGTGTCAAATGTTTTCAGTTTTTTCACTGTACTTACCTGTTCATTTTTGTGGGGCTGATTATTATCACAGTGAGCTGCGCGGGGCACACAAATCATATTTACACATAACAATCCGTGTTATGCGTTGCAGGGCTTGATAAACCTGTTTCTACATGCAGTTTCTAATATTCAGTGGTCGTGTTGAAGAAAATGTTCTCAAGCACTCTGATCATGTGGTAGCACTGCGAGATTTATCAGACTTACATCAGAACACAAAACGACTTGTTTGAGTCAAAAACGCAACACTTCATTTAAAACTATCAGTATCTTTACAAAACAAAATTAAAAAGTGAGTTTGGGTTTCTAACATTTTTAAAATGTAATACAGATGTGACACCATGCTTATATACATGACTCAAGCCTATCACCTCCTCCCACCAATATACACCTGCTATCAAACCAATTCACCAGCATGGAGGAGTTATTATTGTTATTTCACACTGCACAACTCTTTAGACCTAAGGGTTAGGAAGGGTTTTCTAGTGGTTCAAAGAGTGTGAGCCACTGGGGTGGCACTGAGGGCACATTTATGGCTCGTATCTTCCATCGTAATGATAATGTGGACGATTTTGATGATCCTCAAAGTAGGATTATATGTTACTAGTTGGCTCCCACAACTCCGCTGAATCCACAGTTCTACCAGGGAGGGGAAGAAAATCAGAGGATTACTGACCTGCATATAAAAATCAATGCAGGGAAACTGTTAGCCATATCAGCACTTAAATGTGTACACTGAACTAGCAAAGTACACACGTCTGCATTCTCCATAGGAAATGGATGCATTTAAGAAGTGGGATTGATCTATTCTTTAGACATGACCTTTTACTATGACACCAAGCCTCTTGCCTGTGGGCTTACAGTATGTAGAGTGCCGCTTTATGTGTATAAAGGCCGACACTTAAAAAACCAACACAGCAGAAATTTTCGCAACATGGGTAAAATCAGATACATCCATATTCAATTGCAAAGCCCTTAAGCCATCCACAATTGAGGCAAAACATGAGAATGGGAAATACACTTTGCTCTCAACCCAATTCCAGCTGACAAAGATTTGAGTAAATAACTGAGATTGAGTATGTTTTTCCTTAGAAATCTCAGATGTGTATGCGGATTCTCACGTTTTCTCTTCGTCACTGTTCCATGAAAACACAATTAAGTTGGAGACAAATCATTACTCAGTGCACTTTCAGTATTCAATTCATTCACTTCTGCCTGTCTGTACTATGACATGCTCTTTTCAAATGTAATGCCCTGGGTGGGGCAAGGAAATCTGCTTTAGCAATGTGTCACCTACACTTAGTCATGACATTTCTGATGTCACTCTCATATACTCTGGACCACTGTGGTTGAACCGGAAGGAAGCATTTGTACATTTCCAAAAGTTCGACTCAACAGGTAGTGAGAACTGGGACCAGGTGACTACCCACAGATGCACTTGCACTGTGGACAAAAGAAACAAAGAAACAAAGAAAGAAAGAAAGGGATGAATAACTAGTCTGACTCTTTCATTGATTTCCCCTGAAAGCTACCCACACCAGGAGTTAGAGGAGAACTCCTGTAGTCTCTACTGAATAGCCTTTCTCACTCCAAATCCTGTGAAGGGGCAGGCTCTCTATGGGCTACAAATGTCTGTATAGTGTGGATTCTTTGAATTTCAGGCTTTTTGATAAATATAGTATCCAGTACTTGTGGTCCGGCACAAATTAAGGACTACCTCCATTCTGGTACCTATATGCATGGATCCTCAACCTCTGGTGGCATTAAACGGTTTATTTTATTTTTATTTTTTGTCTGCCATGTAATAATCCCAATAGTTGACTCTTCTTTCTTTTCCCCTCCCTTTCAAAAACCTAATTGGCTCAATTCCATATGAAGATTAGTAAGTAGAAACAAGCCCATAGTAATTACCTCACACATAAGTGAACTGCTCTTAGATACTATTAGTATCTAATTTTGGCTATTGCTGTAAAAATGTCCACTAAAAGAGCAGAGCAATATCGTGATATATTATATATAATACAGCACAACATTACTCCACTCTACCTGTACAGTGGCACATGTTGGAAACATGTCCAATCCCATAACTGGTTCCTCTGCTTTGGTCTAATTTCGAGGAAGCTCTTACTTACAGGCTGTTGCTCCTCTCTGCCGTGCCAACCAGCGTTACCTCTGTCAAATACCTTAACATTACAACAAGTGAGTCAGAGGGGGAGTGGTTCTGCAGGCGTAATATAATGTAGGCGTCGGCACACAACAGCTGACGGTCAGAAGTCTGCACAACACAGCACAACACAGAAGAGGCGCTACGGTGAAGTTGTGCGTCTGGCTGGAGGCGAGTTCAGTGCGCACGGATCCGAGTGCAGAGCCTCCGGGCTGGAACGTACCGGGGGGGGGGTTGGAAGTACCGGTCCCGTCTACAGAGGCAGTCCAAGCGTGCACGAAATGAAATCCATCTCGACTGAACGACTATAGTTGAAAAGGTAAGAGATCTGCAGTCCTCTACGCATTTCTTGGTAAAAATGAAACTCGTACGCAAACTAAGATCGGTGCATTTTACAGGCGTGTACAAAAATGTGGATTTACAAAAGAGGCACAAAACGTGCAGGTCAGTCATCTGTGTGTGTCTGTACGTGCCTGTTATATTTAATGTAATTTATAGTTTCCATTTCTCCTAAATCATAGCAATATGTAGCTTTGTCCATTCTTTAATTTGCAATGTATTTGCTACACTTGCCTCCTAATTCCCTCAATGCACACAGCTCATGACAGCTCATATTCAGTATCGAACACTATATTTTTTAAAATAAGCTAAGATTAGTGTTTACAGTAACAAATCAATTTATTTTTGCTTTCAACCACTAATGTAGTAGAGGCTCAAACCAGCTAAACTCAGCTTACCCCTTATTTTTTAGAATATACACACCTTTTTAATGTCAGCCTTTATGATATGAATTCTTAGCATCCAATGTAGTAGTGTCAGACATACATGAAGTATTCAAATATTTTTAAAAAATGTTTTCTATACTAATTCAACTGAATTGCTTTTTGTTAAGGCTCTAGCTTATTGGTTGTTCACCTTATGGACATTGCTGAACGGAGTTAAGACTTTACCTACCTTAATATTTAATGCTTTATCATTTAAATATTGCTTCTTCAGAGTTCTGAACTTTCCATCAAACATTTCTGTCATGACTGTTAAATTTTTAGACTATGTATAACTATAATTAAATGACGAGGCATACTGTTTTTTATGTATTTTAATATGTATTTTAGATATTTCTCAGAGAGCCTGTCTATTCTATTTATCTGTGAAATATACACCAGGTATTTTCTAATCACATCTGCTTTCTTTTGTTGCAGTTACTGCTGGCAGAGAAAAGGCAGTTTTTTTGCTTTTCAACTGGACCATTGTCCTCAGGCAGCTGTTCTTTCAATGTGGGATACAGTTTTGGTGCTCTCGCCAGGCTGAAATCCTCCAAGGTCAGGACCTCCCTCATGGCAGCCTTGCTCTTTGGGCTGCTGCTTTTTGCAATGCAGTCCCCCCCCATCCCTTCCAGACCGACGGCTGATGGGGGGCCCCCTTCACTCCCCAGCGCATCCACTGTGGCTCCCAACGACACTGGGACCACCAGCCACCCCAACGGGACCCTGCAGCAACTTCCCAAGATAATTATCATTGGGGTGAGGAAGGGCGGGACACGGGCACTCATCGAGATGCTCAGCCTCCACAGTGCGGTGGCGGCGGCTGAGAACGAGGTGCACTTCTTTGACTGGGAGAGCCATTTTCAGAAAGGCCTGCCGTGGTACCTCACCCAGATGCCCTATGCCTTCCCTGACCAGCTGACAGTAGAGAAGACCCCGGCTTACTTCACCTCCACCAAAGTTCCCAAACGCATTCATCAAATGAACCCTGACATTAAGCTGCTGCTCATTCTCAGAGACCCCACTGAGCGGGTGCTTTCGGACTACACCCAGGTTTTCTACAACCGCCTTCAGAAGCACAAGCGCTACCAGCCCATTGAGTCGGTGCTGGTGAAGGACGGTGAGATCAACCTGGAATACAAAGCTCTCAATCGCAGCCTGTACTACATGCACATGCAGAACTGGTTGCGCTACTTCCCCCTGGAGAGCATCCATGTTGTGGACGGGGATGAGCTGATCAGGGACCCCTTCCCCGAGATGAAGAGGGTGGAGAGGTTCTTGAAGCTGGAACCCCAAATAAACGCTTCCAACTTTTACTTTAATAAGACTAAGGGATTCTACTGTTTGAGAGACCACGGGCGAGAACGGTGTTTACATGATTCAAAAGGCAGGGCTCACCCTCATGTTGCCCCTGCCATCCTCCACAAACTCTACCAATTCTTTCATGAACCCAACAAGAAGTTCTTTGAGCTGGTGGGTCGAACATTCAGCTGGAAGTGAGCGATTGTGTCTCAATATGTTGTTGTAGAATTGCTTAAAGCGTCAGAGCCTGCTTCAGTGGGGTAAATTTCCATGTTTTGCATACTAACAAAATGGAGGAAGAGATATGATTAATGTAAATTCAAACTAAGTCTATTTTTGTATTAGTAAAATTGTTGCAGCATTATGATTGAGTCAAATGTCAGGGCAGACTTTGATATCTTGGTTTTTGACATGATCTGTTATTTGGCTCTTAACAAATTCATGTTTTATTTTCTCTGTCAACCATGTACATATGTTAGTATCTTTCTATACAGTTTGGAACATGCACAGCTGCTTAGCTGGTAGTCTGTCCACGGCAGGTGACTTATCAGTGATAATGACACTCAAAAGTTAGACTATGTCCATTAATGAGTCACATACAGGTGAGCACCCATCAGTTAAATATTGTCATCCTGTCATACAATAGGACCTTATTAATGTGTAACTGCATTTAGTGTTCTGAAGGACCTTTATCTGCTGCTATGTTTTTCTCAGTCACTTTCAGGCACATCCCATATTTAATATACAGTATTTGTTCTTTTTGTTACTCAAACGATTCTTTATGTAAGAGTCAAATAAGTAAATATACATGCTATCTACGCATCATGTATTGCTGTTCATTATGGTGTATTGTAAATATGATAGATTGTTTTTATAAAGGGATTAATACCATAATAAATATCTATTTTATTTTTAGTTGTCTAATGTTTTTGCTTGATTTATCTATCTTGTATCTTGTCTGTGCACTCGGTCTTAGGACTTTACAAGCCAAGAAGGTGACTCCAGTCTTTATTGCTACTTAGATAACAGCGCATACACATGTTTCTGTTCAAAGGCTACGCCTACCTTAGCAGATTACTGGATGACACTGATTTCTGAATATGTTTTGAACATTTGTATAAGCCGTCCACAGGCGTATAACAACAGTACTAAGACGAGATCATTTACAATGTCATCTATCTTGAATTTCCTGCTTAGCCACCCTCTATGTATATAAGCAAGTGCAGACAGCAATGGCTGTTGCTCTTTTGGCAAATTGCCGCTGGGCATAATGGCTTTGTGTTCCTCTGACGCTTCTTGTGTTCCACCCATTTATCAGTTAGGGCAATTGTCAGTGTATAGTCAGAGTAAATCTGGGTACTACAAATGAGGATTATCAATGAATTGAGAGTGGGCAGATAGGTAAACTCGAATTCAAGTACAATTCAAACCATGAGAAATCAAAAGAAAAGTTGTTTATGCCCCAGGGTGTGATCTTACTCAGTTTTTAGAGAGGCAAGGGATTATTTATTCAAATCTTATTTGCCACTTCAGAAACATCAGCAGCACCGTCTCAAAGACATTAAGCTCCAAAACCTAGCTGTTTCACATTTGAATGTGGCCTAGATTTATTCACAGGCTTATTGGGACAGAATGTGAACCTCATTGCCCCTTAATGCAAACCAAAGCACACTCTCTCAGAGTTTTTCTCAGAGGGGATGAATTATATTCCCTCCTGCTTTCAGTTTTCATATGTTTTTGTGGATAGTGTTGAGTAATGCCATTAACAGCTACCAACAGAACTGGTTTGAGGAGGTCATAGACATTTGGGAAAGGAGGGGTGAAGGAAATAGTAAATAGACAAAGAGTAATATTTCTATATCAAGAGTGAGGTAGAGGCTGAGGTCTCTTGTGAGATTATCAGCCAACTGCTTTCATCATTTGGCATGTGTAGTGATACATAGAATTGGAATGTTCTGCTTTTGCTGTTGCTTTGAAGGTCTCAGGTCTCCAGGTGGTCTTCAAAGCAGTCACATCTGGAGGACCCTGCAGGAGCGCACATGCAGTTGCTCTACTCAAAATCAAGACTACAGTATATTGCAGGCAATAACCTTCCTTGTGTCACCTCTCAGGGTCAAACGAGGACTCTGTAATTCCAGTAAAATCTGAATCTGTAAGACTCTTTAACATCAAGATCTCCAAACTTTCAAATTCACAGTAGGTGATTCATGAATAAGAGGCAAGGAGAGGAAACCATTGTCAGGAATAATGTAAAAACCTTGGCCCATGCTAAGGCAGGTGCTCCCCGATGAAGCATTTTCATTTTATTTTCAGGACACAACTTCCTGTCTCTCACTATTTCCCACTCTGTCTCTACTGTGCTCACACGTTATTGAACATCAGAATAGCATCTATTAAGAGTTCATGAACGCCCCATTAGTCTAGTCAGCTGTGGAGCCCTCTTAAGTTTTACAGTCACAGATTTCCCTTAACATCACCTAATTAAGTCACTCCTTCTCCTGGCTGCCAGCCACACTAGTTGTTTCTGAAGAAGCTTGTTTCCTCCAAATCACAATCATCCATTCTGGACTTCTCAAAGGATGATGTGATCCAATGGAGCGCAACCCCTTCTGCGGTTACCAGGGCTGTAACTCTCTCTAATTGGAATAGATTGTTTGTCCATTCAATGTGGGAAGCAGATACACACACACACACATACACACACACTGCCTATTGCTTAGGTAAGTAGTAATAAAGGTCACAGGTTAAATCCCTTCAATAGTCAACAGCCCTCTCAACAGTGCGCCCACCAACAGCCATCTCTCCTGTTGAAGTGTCCTTAAGCAAGACACTACACTCCTACATGCTCACTCACTGTAAGTCACTCTGGATAGAAGTGTTAGCTAAATGCCAAAAATGTAAAAATCACAAGTCTCCTAGCAACCGCAGCTCTTGCCATCTTGGAAGGTCCGCTGGAGAATTGGCTTTGTACAGATAATGGCTGAATGTTACAACAACCACGCTAGAAAAAGAGAGATATTTGAAAAAAGTGCCATGGTGTGGGTGTTGATCCATTCAGTAACATGATAAGTCAAAGTGAATGATCTGAAGAGGTAGTTTTATTTCCAATTTTAGTCTGTGCCTCTTTGGCCCTATACCCACTACTCCAAAGCGAGCCATGTTGTAGCTTGAGAATAGTTTCTAATCTATTCAAACTGCTGTTTTTTTGGCTTTGTTAGCTAAGTGGCCAGCAAGCTCATTTAGAAAACCAACTGATGTTTACATTTACATGCAACTACTAGCCTGAGTGTTTCCTGTTTATTGTCTTGTGGTTTTGTTTTATTTAATTTATCATGATTTGGTTTGTATGTTGATTGCTACTTATAATAGCCTATCTTCTGCTGTATGTTGCTGTGTTTGCTTATAGCATACAAAGTATTTTGTCTGCTTTTTAGTGTGTGCTCTTGTCTTATTTTCCTGCAGGATGCTGTAGCCTGCTATCTGCTTTTACCTTGGCAGTTTGTTACAGTTTGCTGTCTTTTTATGTGTTTATATGTGGGTTTGTTTTGTTTAACTTTACCTGCCCAGGGACTACGGTTGAAAATTAGCCAGCTGGCTAAATCTGGCACATTTACAGAAATGTTGATCAATGTGCACTGTCCCTGTCAAATAAACTTAATAAATAAATGTTGAAAAGACATCTAGTTTGGGTTTGTCCTCAGTCATCTACAGAGAAATATTGCCCCAGAGAGTTCTGCGGTGCCCCTCTATATTGCTTGTGCTACTGATTACCACTGCAGGCAGGCACGGAGTGGCTAATCGGGAGAAACAGGAAGATTCCCGGTGGGCCGGGCTGGTTGTTGGGCCGCAAGGGCCAGTGCCAGGGTCAGTAAACAGGTCCTTTAAAAAACGTTTATGACTTTTATTCAACATCAACTTCACACGACAGCATGACTAGCTCCGCTTGGACACATGCGCCGTGTGACCCCTGAACTCTGAAGTGTGATGACGTAGGACGTCACACATAACTTAGATTGCGCCACAGGGCAGGCTACACTCGCAGAAGCCCATGCGGTCGAAGATGCGAAAGAAAGAGAAATATAAGTAGTAGTAGATTAAAAAGACAAGATGGAGAATCGAAAGAGAAAAGGGGGAGCTGAAAAGGCCAGAATAAAAAAAAGCTTTACAAGCTGACACGGCCAAATGTGCCAAACTCAGCAGCTTGTTTATGTTGTGAAGGTAACGTTACAGAACAAGCACCAGAGGTTGATGGTGACGATGAGACAGGAATGCTAGCTTAGGCTACAGTGCCAAGATGTCAGGCCTGCAAAACAAAATATAACATATACAATGCCTACAAACCACAATTCAAGTTCAGTGTCAAGGAATTGTGTGGTGTTATGGCATATAACATATACAATACCAATAAGTGCTTTGTTAAATGGTATGTTGCGACGCCACCTAAGTGTGAGACACTTTGTTGTCTATTGTAGTCTCTAAGCAGCAAATTGGGCTGGCCTGAGGCATGAAACTCCCGGGCTGAAAATGAGTCCCACTCCGGCCCTGACTGCAGGTGTCATCCACAGGCCTATAGGTGGAGAAGCGATGGAGCATTAACAATAATTGATGACACGTGCACTGCATTTGCAGGGAGCTATATTCAGTTGTGACATACTCCAACAAAAACATGAAGCTGCTATATGGAGGAGGTAACCTTGAAACCAGGACACAGCGGGGAAATGAAAAGATTCCTTGAAGCCTCTTGATCTTATCTAAGAGAAGAGTGAATCTAACATTTAATCAAAGAAATTACCTGCTGACCTCCATCATTATAATTCATCAGGGAAAGTCAAACTGGTCATGTTGAATGTGATTAAAAGCAAGGTTTTGGTCCTAGGTAGCCTTTCACCATTAAGAGGCACATTCATTACAGCTTCTAAACCCTTTTGATCTCAACAAAGGTGTGTCAGAGAGTGAACAGTCATCAATCCATTCTACTATACCAACATGAAATTGCAATGAAATATTCACCCAGGGCGGCACCCTACATTGACTGTGGACTGTGGGGGGTAGACACCTTTGTCCAAAGCATTTTACAGTACGAAAAGTGAATACATTTTCTATATGGTGGCTTCAGGAATAACCAAACCCAAATAGTGGAAGTTGGTTAGTGAGCAATACCCAGCACTTTGGGATTTCATTGGAATGCAGGTGTTCTTGTGACAGGCGTTCTGTTTTTTAAATGTTTTTTCTACATTCAAAGTGTTCCACAAATTGAGTGCAATTGATAGTGGTGTAGCATGATGGTGTGAGACTTAAAAACACGCTGGAAATATGCAGAGTCCTTGGTCCATCCAGTTGCCCTCCGGAAACTCTGGAGAAGCAGTTGGTGGATTAGGTACTGGAGATTCCTGTGAAAAAAATCTTGGCTAGGAAAAGCGTAAAGCCTTAGTCCTCCAAGAAATGTGAAGTATTTCGAGACCCTTCCCATTTTCCCAAACAAACAGAGAGCAAATTTGGCAGTAGATAAGGAGATTAAATAAATTGAATCACCTTAATTAAATACAGCAACACATGACTCAAAGTTATTTTTCTCTTGCAGGAGATCACACAAATCATCAATTTCACTCCATGACATCGCAACAAATAATCATATTAAATCAGAAAAATGTGGTTTTACTTCTGAATGAGCGGCTTTCTCAATCCTATTTACCCTTTCAGACCTAATGAAACGTAAATATATATGTCATCTCTAAAGGCTAAGGCAGAGTCCTTGCTGTATGATGTATGCATGCATTTCCCCATCATTCCTTCATCTCTGTCAGGGTCTGCATGTGCTGTTGTTGTGTGTGCCAGTCATTGCTGTGCTCTGTTATCAGTCATTCCCTGGCATGGTCTTCCTTGGCAGAGGAATAAGCCCCTATGGCCAAGGATAACTCCCACTGCTACCAGACACCTCTGCCTGGGTTGAGCATGACTGGGCCTACAGATAGCCCATACTCCCTCTTTAGAAATGTGCATGCATGTGTGTGTGTGTGTGTGTGTGTGTGTGTGTGTGTGTGTGTGTGTGTGTGTGTGTGTGAACATGCATCGTGTGTGCATGTGCGAGTGTATGTGTGCATGTGTGAATCTGCATGCAAGGGTCCCTGCAAGCACATTTATGTGTGGTATTATGTATTTGTGTGTGTGTGTCCATCTATTGGGAGATGTAAACCATATGGATTTTCAAGCAGGATTTTCAAGCACTGGGCTCCCAACCCAGACATTCCCCAAGAAACCCTAGAATAGCTCTAAATGGGTTTCAGTACTAGGACTGTTGTTTAATAGTTTAATAGTTCCATTTGTTCTTGACATTACTACAGAGCTCATTTGGACATTGTAGATTCTCAAGTTATATTGCACGGTTAGTGTAGTTGTAAAAAAAAATAGGCTCTCCTGTCCAAAAGACATAATAGTACTGTTAGTTCTCCAGACATGCAACAAATGCATGCATTTTGTGCACATACTACATATGGTTCACATCAAACATAAATGACAAGCGAGATCGCTCAAGTGCTACATTACAACACAAGTGGAAATTAAGCTTTTTTGTTGCCATGATTAGAGAAGAGTAGAGCTGCAGCATATTGAAACCATGTGTTGGCTTGGCCCTGATAGTGCTGTCATGGTGATGAAAACATGTGCTGGGACACTCGAGTTCCTGGTCAAGGAAAATCAACACACATTACAAATATTCTGACTGAACTGAGGCTCCTCCTTAAAGGATGTTGAGCCTGAATTTTAGAAGGAGATTGCTCCATCCTAGTGTTAGTCAGGAACACTTATCACTGCATCACTTTCCCCAAATCAAACTGCACTGTGCTCCATATATCATTTGCAAAGTTTTTTTCAGACAAGTATTGCTCAAAAGCACCTGATATCCCCAAATGTCAACCAAAGAAAATAGAAAACAGGTGGTATGTCTGCTTGCTGTGAAAAGACTGAATTACATTCACTCAGCGTACCTAGGGAGGGAAATTTCCCTCTGACTTGCGCCAAGATCTCTGAATAAAGAGAGGAAAATCAATTGCTTGTTTCATGATTGACCAAATCCCTTCACCCGTGAGTCTTGAAATCCAATGACCTGCAAGGCTGATGTATTGCTTCTCACCTGGAGATTGATAATGCAATCTCTTCACTAATTGACCCATGACCATTTAAAAGTTGCAGTGATAGAAACATGCTTCCAATTCTGTCTTACACGACTTAGGATTTTTCTGTTCAGAAGTCATTGCCATGAATGCGATGTTGTTCAAAAAATGTTTGCGATTTTTTGGGATGAGCTCATGAGTCATATTCAGCTTGAAATGTAGTGTTTATGTGATTGTTTATGCCTCCCTGATCACAAAAACAGATTCAAGACCAATAGCTATTTGGAAATTTTTTAAAAAATGGCAATGTTTTTGGTTAAAAATGGCATTATTTTTTGTTGATATGTTTATTTTTTCCAGATGCTGCTTAGTATTATTATTTTCTTCCCTAGGCTTTAGATCCACCAGGGGGAACACCCATATCATCTTTGTTATGCACGTTGTACATCAGGGCTTTTGATCTGTCAGTTTTTCCACAATGAAAATCAGAGTATCACAATTTAATCAGCTGGATTTAACCAGATACTTCCAACTGACCTTGGTCACTGGACATGGAGGTAATGTATCAGCAGCATGAACACAAAATGAGTAAAAAATGCCAAGTGAGAGAAACCTATGCAACCTTGCTTGCAGGATCTACCACATCACAGAATCCTTCCATTTCTTCCATTTTCTCTGAAGTCAGAAGATGAATATACAACAGCAGCTGAAACCTTGGCTCACGGTCCTTCAATCTTACAGATCAAACACACTTATCAACAATCCTGAGGGCTCACAACACATTCTCACACATCTGTCAACGTTTTCTAGTGCTCTGCCTCTTGGTTCCCCAAAGGAACAACTTTGAGCATTAAAAGTCCCCCAGAGAGAGGTGAGTGTAGAAAAGAGGGAGAAAGGACATTGATCTGGTTGTGTAACATGGTGCAGTTTGCCATAGGTCAATGGAATTCCATCAGCTTTTTTCCCTTTGGTCAATATCCTTCTGAGAAATCTCTACGGATATTGTCTTCCCTTTGCCTTGGTTAGTCAATTATATTCTATCTTCAGCCAGCTGCTGGATGAGAGGACAGACCAGAACAGATTGCAACAGGAAAGGCTAAAAAACAACAACACTTGAGCATTTGCTGTGTGGTATGCTCCAGAGGAAAGAAACAGAACATTGTATTCTGCCTGGTGTATTTTGTGTGGTTTAAAGCATTCTCCTTTTTTCACATTTGAAGTCAAGATAATTGTGTCATTGTGTAAGAAAATTGTGTGTGAGTTGGTCAAACTCTCCATAAAGTGTTCTGTGCCTTTGATGCATTTTCAAGGCTGACTAGATCAAACCTAAATTGTTTCAAGAAATAGTTCTGAGATATACAATGCTGTGCAAAAGTCTTAGGTCTTAGTCCTAGATGTTTATTTATATAAATTCTTTTTATATGCATTAGTGTTTTACATTATTGCTCTTTATTGTGCATGTTTTGAGATTTAGGAACTCTTTTCATTTCATTATTTTTTAAACCATCTTCGCTTTTACATGTGCTGAAGACTTTTGCACAGTACTGAAATTTGATTGAAGGGGGGTGTTTGGATTGTAATTGGATGCTTGATCAGGATGTGAGTCTGTTGACAGTAAGATGCTGATGAGAACTAGTGTCTTCATTATGGTGAGGACCAGTGTTCCTTTCTGTCCAGTACCATTGCCCTCTGTCACTATACAAGCGATTACTAAAAAATAACTACACTAAAACCTCTTCCTCAGTTGATATCATGCATGCTTTAGAGAATGAATCCTATATGACACCACTCACTATTCTCCTTCTTAATCTTTATGTACTCTTTGTCAATGACGATGCCATTGGTTTGGTGTGCTCAGGTCTACTATGGCCCTTGCTCCCCCCTCCTCCTCCCTTTGTGCACAGTGCTAAACTCCACAGTTGCATTACGCAAAATGGCAAAGGAGGCAGACGTTAAACCTGTGGGTGGAATCATTCTCAAACAACACAATTACCAATTGTTTTTGGTTTCACTGATTTCTGGCTTTGTGGCTGATTTCAGAGAATTATTTGAAAGTGATCTTGAGCAGATGTTCATAGTATCCCCTAGTCAGAGCAAGTCATGCTTTTAATATTTCCTAAAGCTGTCTGTCAAACTGAAATCAAAAAAAGGTTCAGTTCCAGTATTTACAATTACATTTCTTTGTAAAGAAAATAGATCAGTATTTATTTCTAGCTAGCAGGATTCTGTTGAACTCACCAGCTTCCATTCTGAAGGTAGTTCAACTCAGAGTCAATGAGACTATTTTGCATATTACCTTGGCAACTGCCTTTTTATCATTAGGCTACTGTTCAGAATTTCCTTAATAGTCTCATTCTAACCCGGACATTTCGTATGGAAATGCGACTCCTCCCTGCTTTGACAAAATGAGGCTCTCGGCAGAAAGGGTTTTGTTTCTCGCTCCAAAACAAGGCCCATATTAACATATCAAGGATCTAGGAAGAAGATTGTGAGAAATTCTAAACATCCTCCCAGTGGACATTTGACAATGGATGTCTGGTTTTATTGGAGTGGCATCTTAGCCTTGTGAATTTCAATCACAACATTGTGTATAATGTTGGTTAAACCTTGGAAACTTGTGTTTTTATCCTAATGATACAATCTGTATATATATATTTGGGGTTTTTTTGCATTTTTTTTAAATCTTTTTTTGTGTTTTATAATTTTCATATAAGCAGGAAAAATCATTAGACTAATGCAAAACCTCATGTTACACAGTGTGCTGTGTGCCTGCATGGGTAAAATTTTTTACTTTTCCATCTCTACAGTTTGTATAAAATATATATTGTTTGTATAAAAAGTCAAAAACTCTTTTACCAGTCTTCAATGTCATATTTACGTAAATGCTGCCAAAGGAGGTCAGTGCAGCTTTCTGTGTCTTGTGGTGGTTTTGTGGAACAAGAAGTGGAACTGTAGTGCTGCTGGTGTGTGATAGCAGTGTGTGGGGGCTCTGGGGGGTGCATTAGCCGCTGTCTGGCGTCTGAGAGGGTGAAGGGGAGTGGGAGAGAGGCTTAATGTCTGTCTACTTCTATTTCCCTCTTAATTTCACACACTGTTGAGTCAGCCTATTGACTGACTACTTATGGTGATGCTGGCGGTCCACCAACACTGCAGAGGAGGCAGTGCATATAACTCTTCCTCACTGCTCCATTTCACCATATAGGACCTCTCTACCCCACCACTTATTTAATAAGCTGATGTGATGCCCATTCTCACCCATCCATGTAAATGTGTAACCTGCCTCCTACATGGGAGTGTGTGTGATGTGCACTTATCAGGTTGTTGCTTCGTGCATCACTGGAAGAGTATGTGTGTACGTTATATCTTTGTGTGTGTGAGAGAGCTGGTAAGTAAGAAAGAGTGATCCCACATCCACTCTGAAGGCTCTTAGCACCTTAGTGTCCTATGGGTGCTCAGCCTTCAAATCAATACTTCCCCAAACTTTTTAGATTTCACACAGAAAGTCACCAGTGGGGAAAAAAATATTTCTTCCATCTGAAGAGCTTCTATAGACAGATTGACGAAACATAATTTCCTCTCTCAGAAGAGTCTCATCATCAAATAATAGACCTCACTCGCTCCAGCCTAAGCCTGATAGGTAGCCAGACTATGGATTCAGCAAAGCTACAACACTGTACATCATTAGTTGAACTAAGTGTAATTTGTTAAAGTGTCAACAAAGCAGAAATGCGATGCAATCCAGGTTACTGTAGACCCATAATGTTTTAAAAATTGTTTTCCGCACCTGCTATGAATTCCATCTCTTTCATCCTGCTAGCCAATCTTTTCTCAAATCAAACGTAAGTTGATTGAACAATTGCTTGGATGAACATTCAATAAAGCAACATAGAGTCTTTCTGCAGTATAATGAAATTGGTCTTCTTTTCTAGGTCACAGGAATAAATAAGGTAAATCACCATCTTGTAATCTGGCTGCTGTCACCCTGTTCCTGTAGTAAAGGCCCTTATCAGCACCGACAGTGCTGTAGCCATTTTGTTTGCAGGGTGTAAATAACATTACATTGGTCATGAAGTAAGATAAGGTGTTTCATGAAATGTGAACCGCCTCAACAAATTCTGACAGGTGGCTGATTTTCCATAAACTTGATTTGGTTTGAGGCGGAGAACATCGGCAATGAGGGTCAGAAATATGTTTGAATACTTTGAGATATCAGTGCAAAATGGGGTTATGAATTTTCCCTGATGATGCTGAGTGTGTCGATATCATTGTGTGCTGTGAACATGTCAGCTCCAGGCAGAAGCAAGAACTTCATTTTTATTTTTATTTTCATATAAGCAGGAAAAATCACTAGACTAATGCAAAACCTCATGTTACACAGTGTGCTGTGTGCCTGCATGGGTAAAAAAATGTACTTTTCCATCTCTACAGTTTGTATAAAAACTGTAACTTATATCAAGTGACAAGTCAAAAACTCTTTTACCAGTCTTCAATGTCATATTTACGTAAATGCTGCCAAAGGAGGTCTATTTATTTTTTACAAGGTAATATCTGTATTTTTCCACTTTCTCACAGGCATAGTAAGAGTGCTATCAACAGACAGATGGAAAAAGAGGTGGAGTGGAAAGAGGGAGCGCGAGAGTGTGTTTTGCATGTTTGGAGGTAGGTATTCGTGTTCTCCATGGCAGCACATTCCCTGTGTTTGTCCTCTCCCCTCTCTCCATAATAAACCCCTGGTGCTACAGGCCCTGTGAAGGAAGCCTGTAGCAATAGGCTTCCTTAACGGGAGAGAGAGCCACGTCTGCCCCCGTGATTTGTTATTCAGTGAACCACATCTCTGGAGAAATGGATTTACTGGCGTGCCCTCTGCAGAGGAATGAAGGTCGGCCCCTACCTTAGAGATGCCATTTGCAGCACGATGCGATTGTTAATACGCAGCTTTGAGAAAAGCAGGCAGAAAAACATTCATACCCATTTGGAATTCCGGTGATAGCGTGATGGAGAGAGATGAAAAGGGTGGGGGGAGGATGGATTAGGAGGGCAGAAGGAGAGACAATATTATGTGTTTCTTTCTCACTGTGCAGTAGTCCACAGTTTCAGTTACTCGCTGCTTCAACGTCTACTGTGGGGGAGAAAGGTTACAACGATAGTGGCTGTCAAACTGCACACCTTCCTGTTAGATTACATCGCTTGGAGGAAGATTTCATCTTTGGCCCTAAGTATGAGGCCTCATGATGAGGGGAGGACACACACAGTTTTAAGCCTGGCACTACTCCAGCAATATGCATACATGCTATGTATCACTGAAAAATTATTGTATATGAAGTTCTTCCATAATATACAAGCAGAAATAAGAATAAGAGCCCATTGATATGTCTCAGTGTGCTGTATTAATTTAATAGCCTTGCTTAGGGTTGTTTCAAATATGTTTGCTGCACTGTTGCTGCACTTTTGAGACTACACCAGTCTCAAAAGGAATTGTTTGGAAAAGTATTAATCCAAGATAGATACAAGGACTTCTATGTGGAGCGCCAAATGTAACCATCTGAATTTCCTCCAGGAAATCCATTTTGTGCCACGAAATTCATTTTCATCACACGGAAACCAAAAACACCTTGTTTGATTTCATCCACGAAATGCATATGGGCGCCTAATGTTACCAAGTGGATTTCGTCCACAAAATCCATTTCGTCGATTTCGTCCGATGCCAAATCAATTTCGTCCATTTCGTCCATTTTGTCCGCATTTCGTCCATTTCGTGAAACACTGCACGCATTTCATGGACGAAAATGCATTCTGTGGAATTAATAGGTTTCCATATGAATTAGCCCTGATACGGGACCTTTTGGGAGTCTTTCATCGTATGGGTTATTTAACTCTCCCAAAGGGTCCTGTCCTGTTCCATTGACTTTTTACCCTACGAAAGTCAGCGAGCCCGATAACAAAAAAACTACGTCAAACACATGTCCATAATCCTTCACTTGTCTATTTTCACCGCGGTGGCACAAGCTACATCTCCTATGCACAAATAAACATTTAGACTTTGTTAAAGACAGGTATACCCCAAATTACCAATGTAATAAAATCAAAGATGGCTAACAGATGCCTCGAATTCTTCTTCAGCACTTTTCTTCCGAGTTGCAAGCTGCTGGCACCGGTGGTACGCTTTGCAGTTCTGACATTTTTTCAATTAATTTTTTAGATTGATGAGGGGTTAATTGTCACTACATGAACACTCGATTCTGTCAAGGTAATAAAAGTCGCACACCTGGGCTATTAGAAAAGTAATTGAAATTAAAAATTAAAAACGCTTTCACTGACCTATTTTCACCCAGTAGATGGCGCATAGGTGCTGCAGAAAGCTCGGCACACTCTTAAAGTGGCATATTACAGCAATCAATTCACTGAATATTTCATTCAACTAGAATTTGAAGACAAGGTTTGAAACTAAGGAACAAGGCAAACTTTCTCCAGCAGCAACAACAGCAATAGTGCTGTCACATAGAGTTGGATAGCCTACCATTCATAAAAGCCATTTAGTAGTCTTTTAGTAAGGGAATCGCTTTTAGACCCACAGCGTTACAGCTGATGCCAGCATCCACAGCAATCTAATAACCTCATGTACAAAGGAAATGAAACGCTATGCTGTAAAACTTTATCATTAGAATAGAAACAACAACCACATTGAGGCAGGTTGGAGCTGATTTGCGTCCTGGAAGACTGGCAGCTTTGGAGTCCGCAGCTGACCTGCCGAGAGACATGACGCTGAAAAGCGGTGGTCAAGACGTGCTACTGTGTAAATAAAGCGGGCTGCCAACTTGTGAACTCTCTATTCCTGCCTCTGTCTCTGTCTGTCGTGGCACCAGGGGTAGAGGCCGCTTTATTTACATCACAGCAGCACACCCAGCTGGTCAGCCACGAAGCACCAATTCTGCCAGTCTTCCAGGACACAAACCAGCTCGTCCACGTCTGCCCCGGCTGCATCCTCCGGGACAGGTCGGCTGCCGCTGCCACTTTCGTGGCACAAAATGGATTTCGTGGACAAAATCCACAGGGTAACATTAGGCGCCCATACACATTTCGTGGACGAAATCAAACAAGGTGTTTTTGGATTCCGTGTGACAAAAATTTATTTTGCATCACAAAATGGATTTCGTGGATGAAATTCAGGGGGTTACATTTGGCACCCCATACTTCTAAAGTGGCAACTGCAGTGTATCTCAAAACATAAATGACTTATTTTCAAACATGTCAAAGAAACAAATAAAACATGAACATGTCAGTATGTAACAAAGAACTACACAAAATCTGTTATCTGAAGTGACACAGCTTCCATTTTCCATTTGCCTATGGCCTCACCCTATACTTCTCCTTTTCTGTTTTGGTCCATAAATTTCCCCTCCCTCTTCTCCTTTTCCCACTGATATTTCCCTTGGGAAAAGGTAGGTTGCAACAATATCCTAATCTACCTCCTTGTTTCCAGTCCATTAATCTATCTCCTCTCTCTACCTATGGTGAAAGAAAGTTGTATAAGTGAACGTTTTAATAAAGCTGGTGGTTGGAAAACATTTGATTTTTGACACGTCATGCTGCTGGACCTCATGTAATGCTAATACTCCTCTGTGTGTGTATTATGAATTCAAACAGGTCAGTTATGGCTTTTTCCACTCTCAGTTTAGTGGTTCAATTGCACCACAAGGGGCCTTGGTAAACGAAATAAGTGTAAGACTGCAGCCTTTCCAATTTGGAAGCACCAGAAATACCATACCTGCTTCAAAGTTGACAAATTATCTTTCTGCCTTTGAGGACAGCAGGAGTTTGTGTGTGTGTGTGTGTGTGTGTGTGTGTGTGTGAGAGAGAGAGAGAGAGAGAGAGAGAGAGAGAGGGGCTCTCAGGGGAAGGGAAGCCTCTTCTGGTCACTGCAGAGAAGTTCAAAGATGATCTCATCCTTGTAGCTTAAGGAACCTCACAGCTGCCACATTTCAAACAGCAGATTCACAAGGTTTGCCCATAAAGCTTTGGACACATCTCCCTCAGATGTGTCCAAAGCTTTATGGACTGGGAATGGGTGTTTGTGTTTGGGACTGGATCACTTGAGGGACATTATTGTTTTCTTATTATGTTGATATTGTGCTGAAAGTGCTGAAATTGTACTGCTAAGAGTACCTTAACTATAGCCATGCTTCACTTTATTCTGTGCATGTGCGTGTGTGTGTGTGGGAGTGTGTGGGAGCGTGTGTGAGAGTGTATGAGCGTGTATGTGTGGTCTACGTAGGCCTTTACAGTTTCATGATTGTGGTTTACACAAAATGGAAGCAAACTTATTTTATTACAATTGAATCATATAAGTCATATAAATCAAATGTCAAAATGTTGTTGAAAACCTTTTCTCAGACCAAGGAAATTAAAGATGTGATTATTGGCACCACCCAGTGGTGATTGTAAAAAAAAATATAACAAGGTCAGAATCAGAATCAGAATCAGAATGGGGTTTATTGCCAAGTAAGTTTACACATACAAGGAATTTGCCTTGGTCTGATGGTGCAACATTTAACAGAAGAAAAACAAGTCAAAAATATAAATCTAAAAAACAAATTCACAAAATAAATTATATAAAAAAAGACAAGACATATAAGACAAAAAAAAAGACAAAACAAGACAAGAGATGTGTACAATAAGGTGCAAGTGGGAAATATGTGCAAGTTGCCTTTGTGTGTGTGTGTGTGTGTGTGTGTGTGCGTTTGTGTGAGGGGGGGTGAAAAGAGTCCGTGTCAGTGT
>OOFE01049785.1:1331-17248 GCA_900323365.1 Monocentris japonica
TTATTTAGGGTGTTTGCAGGTTTCATCAACTTTTAAGAACTTTTTAATGCCAGTTAATGCCATATAAGACAAGTTTCACATTGGCAAAAACTACAATCTGCATGGCTGGACTATATTCTCAGCCAAAAAACAGCGCACCAAGAAACCACAACATTTTTAAGACCTCTAAAACTGAATTTAAGACTTATAATGCTATATTTAACTGCATTCAAGACCATGTAAGGCCTTGAGTTTAAGATAGATAGATAGATAGATAGATAGATAGATAGATAGATAGATAGATAGATAATTTAAGACATTTGAAGCCTTTTTCAGGACCTGCAGGCTCCCCGTTAGTCTCATATTCAGTAACTTGTTTCTGGCTCAGTTTCCCTTGTTTGTTTCAAAAAATGCTACTTTTGAAACAAGCTGTTTTGCATTGGAAACAAGGGAAATTATTTCACTCCACTGGCAGATTTGTTTCACTCAATACTGGATTATATATGTTGTTAAAGGGGATATCATTTGCAGAGCAGACAGAGAGAATACAGCTGATGCTCAGTGGTGTCGGACCACACAGCAGACTAATGTGTAAAGCCGGTGGTGCTGTGTTAATATTAGTCTGGTTGAAACAACCTCCTCAGCAGGAAATCCACCCCGCAGCCCCAGGCTTCTGTTCTCTAAGCCAGCATGCTCTCTGTTCCTCCCTCGGCCTGGCCTCTCATTACAGGCCTGCCTACACCTCCACTCCTCCATCACCAGAACCATTAGAGTAGGAGAACACATAGATAAATACACGTACACACGCCTGGAAACACACAGATACATGCACGTATTTTATCATTTCACTAATTAGAACAGAAACAAGCGGTAAAACAACGGAGGAAGGAGGGGATGGAGGCAGGGAGAGAGAGGGAAACACAAGATGAAACTGAACGTGGACAGAGGCCATTTTGTTTCTCCAGGTGGAGACATGTCCTGCAGTGTTTACCACGACCAGCCATGTTCCTGTAACAAGGCCTGGGGACAGTCTGACCCCTGTCTGACCGCCATCTCCAGCCTGACCTTTCACCCCAGCCCTCCAACCAATCACAACCCTGACCTGCCAGGTCAGTCTGCATCAAAACATGATCTCTTATTTCTAATAGAAGTTAAGCGTTGATGTGTGTCTCAATCGTTTTTTTTTTCTCAACTGTTGCTTTGTGCAGGATCTCCACGTCACTACAGCTGAACAGAGATGCAAAGCGTCCACATCAGCCCTGCGAAGAAGAACATCATCCCATTAAGACACAGGAACATATCTGATACTTACAGATGAAAAATAAAGCTGAAATGACACATGAATGTGGCATAACATAATTCCCATGCGTTATTTACATCATTTGGGGGTCAAACAAGAATATACACATGCTGTTATCTCAAAGGCCTAATAGAGCTTCATCTATTATCCCCTTTCCTCTGCCGCCCCGGTGGCCACTCTCTCCCCAGTCAGTGGTTGGGAGGGCATCATTAGGGGCCCCTTGATGGAAAACAGTGGCTACTTTCTCTCCGTTGTGACTGCCTCCCTTGCCTAACCTCCAGGATGAGAGATTAAAGGAGAAGGTAGGAGCTGCCAAAGGGACCAGCAGGGTCAAAGAACGGCACTGAGAAAGAAATCTGTGGCCGCCAATGGGTATCAGTCTACAGCAGCTTGCAGAACACGTGTGTTTTTGTCATATTATGTACATATATATGTTTTTTCATGCTTAATATACATACATGTACATGCACACACAAACAACATCTACAACTCATGACTACTACTCTCAATGTAATAGATGCATGTGCTTGTGTGGGAGACTGTTGGAAAGGTTGTGTGTTTACATGCAAAAGGTTAGCCAGTTTGCCAAAGTCTGGATTAGTGGGGCTAGTTACTAAATTGATTTGACAAAATAGCAAAAGTCCAACATTATCCTCTAGAATTAGAATACAACTGATTGGTTTAAAGCATATTCCTCGTTATTACTTATTGCTACCGTAAATAAGTTCATCACATAATAGCAAGTCTACAAAATGAGTTTTAAAAAGTGATTTAACAACATTATGGCACGTGGCATATTTTCCTCATATCGTGCAGCCCTAGTATTTTCAATGACAACTCTGTGTAAAAGCAAAGAAAGATAAAAGTATATATTCAAAGATCTCTCAAATTAATCTATTAGCCACTGCATTTTTTTCTTTTATAAGCAGCTACAGAAAACGAATGGTAAGCCATAGTGAAACACTCCTTTAAAGTGACTGAATGGATGATCAGAGACCTGCATTCAGTATCACTTTCACTTCCGTGCAACTGTCCCACCAACAGCAGTTAGTTTCACTTTCTCAGCTCCGCTGGAATGGAGAGCATTTTGGACGGGGAGTTAACTTGTGCCGTTTGCTTAGAGTTACTCGACGATCCTCACCAGTTTCCATGTGGACACAGCTACTGTCGGTCCTGTATCAACGACCTTAGGGACTCCGAGGACTATCGCTGTCCCGAGTGTCGCAGGGAGTTTCCGAGGAGCTGCAACGTATTCAAGAACTACAGTCTGGCCAAAGTCATCAGCGCCTGCAGGAAGCATGAACGGCCAGCAGAGGGCGGTGTTACAAGAGAGACGCAGGTCAGCTGAGAGCAACGTTATGAAGAAACACTACTACTACCACTACCATTATTACTACTACAGCCACTATTACTACTACTGCTACTACTACTACTGTTACTACCACTATGGAAAGCCGTTTGAGCATTTATTCCACATCCTTGATATCAGGCGTCTTTGTCAGCACTAGTTGGACATTTGGTCGCACTAGTTCGGCATTTTGTCGTACTAGTTGAACAAAAACTCTTACTAGTCACTCTTTTTCAGCAACTAGTGGCACTTTTTCCAACTAGTTGCAGCACTGGATATTTTGGACCTCACTAGTTAACTAGTAAACATTTTGGCTCTCAGTGCAAAAAAAGAAAAAGAGTGACTCGTAAGAGTTTTTGTTCAACTAGTATGACAAAATGCCGAACTAGTGCAACCAAATGTCCAACTAGTGCTGACAAAGACCAAACTAGTGTAGGAAACTGACATCTGATATCAAGGATATGGAATAAATGCTGAAACAGCTTTCCATAACTACTACTACCACTACTACTACAACCACTACTACTACTACCACTACTACTACTATTACGACTACTATTACTACTACTGCTGCTGCTACTGTTGTGGAAATTTGGTCAAGGATGATCAAGTACCACGCAGACTTGCTATTACAGGAGGGAAGTTTATTCATGCAGCATGGATAGAAAACAACACAGGACAAGACAGTGCCAAGCTTCTCTCTGCCTCCCTTAGGGAGAGGGTAGACTATGTACACAGTGTAGGAATGTCAAGGTTTCGGACTTGCCTTGTCCCAAAATGAAAGAGTTACCATTCATTTTTAATATCATGAGATAATTAGTGGTTATCTATAAGAACTAGAGGAGTAAAGTGCAGCTGTAGTTCAGCTGCTGGTCACAGTAACCTTGCTAAAGGTGTAGAGTTTAGCTGCAGGTCTCATTAGTTACACTATGTGCTGCTGCTGCTACTACTACTACTACTACCACTACTACTACTACTACTACTATCTTTGAGGACAGGTCACATCCAGGTGCTGCCTACTGTATTACAATAAATATACCCATCACTGTGCATCATACATGACCAATTTGTGCATTGAGATCTGGGAAATGTGTGTACAGAAAAATATGAAACTAATTTATATTTTCTTTCCTTAAATACTCCAGGTCAAACCACAAAACAACATCAGGTCAAACCACAAAAAGGAACCAGGGCATAACGAGAAATGGCTGCTGCTGTCTTCCCTCCTGGCATTCACTCTCCTCAGTGAGTGAGAAAATCAGTTTTTTCCTTGGTACGAATTGGACTGGCTGATCATGGATGGGCTGGCTGAGGGAATTCTGTTCAGGATTGGACTTCCAAAAAGCACCAGAACGTTTACACAAATTCTTTTGTTTATGCCTTCTTACATCGATAGCACAATCAAAAGAATTTACCACAAAGATCCTGTTCCCTATGTTGTTGTGACTTTTTTTTCTTTCTGGTTAAAGTGGGAGTGTTTTTTGACAGAGGTGAGGAGACGCTTGAAGCCCAGGGAGAGACAGCTGCAGTCAATCCGGGTCTTCCATCAGGCTATGTATGCTCGCTCCGCCTCCACCCTGTACATATACACACCAACACTCTCCAATACACACAATTACTGCTGCATCCGAGCCAGAAGGCAGGAGAGCGATATAATTATGTTAAAATGAGCTTTTTACTCACTGCCCCCCCCCTCTCTCTCAGGATGCCAATGTCCATCCTCTGGTCAAAACGTTGATATCTCTGCCATTGTTCTACATTTGGCTGTTCCTCCGCCTCCTCCAGATCCTCCTGTGGGTGCTAACAAATCTCCTGTGGCTCATCTCCATGTCCATCTACCTGGTGTATCTCTGTTTGTCTTTCCTTCTGCCCAGTATTCAACTGTTTTTATCTCATGCATGTGACATAATTTGACAGAGGTCCACCAATTTGGGCAGGTGAAGACGTCTTCTTATAATAAAAAGTTTGCTGTGAGTTTACTGTGATCATATATGTTAAAAGATGTATGAAGGCCTATAAACTTCTTGAGTTTGTCTTCACATATTTATCCAAGTATTAACCTATATTTACTTTGTCGTTTATTTTTTATTATTTCATTGATTTTGGAAAGTAAAAGGGAACAAATCAAGAACAGAACAGTTCTGCAGAACAGAAAGTTGCCTGATTTGGCCTCAGTACCCCAGACAGCAAATTCACCCTCTTTATTTCTTAGTGGTGGAAATGCCATTTGTTTCAAAGGTTCAGTACAATACTTATTAATTGGCAAATGCAGTATCTTGATCCATCCATAAACAGATTTGTTGATTTATGGTGTTGTACCTGAAGCCCTGGAGGAAAGTGGCTTTTATTGTTGTGGTTCTGCTCACCTTCATTGATTATTTTCTGCTGTTGTAATGTAGTGTGTACTCTCAAAGATAGCACTTTTTAAACCACCTTTCTTTTTCTTTCTTTGGGCTGAATGTACTTGTTTGGGCTGGGCCTTTATAGGATGCCTTCCTTCCCCCCACTCTCTCTGTCACCCTGTTCAGACTGAAGGCGGCAACTAGTTGCATTGTTGTACGTTCTTGTGTCCTCCATGACACATTTCATATAATACCTAACAGCAGAGGTATGATTAGAAAACAAAACACAGCTGGGACGGAGGACAGATAAAGATCCCTTAGGCTGGTGCTGCTGGCCAGGTTCGGCTTGCTATGTCCTCCACTCTGTTAAAACCTTTCAGTCCTCTTCAGCCTGTCACTGTTTCTATGTGCTTTTGTTCTCATCGTATTCTGTAAACATCATATTTGTCACAATTGATTCATAATTGATTGTCATAAATCTGATTGTCTATCAGTCTGACCTAGTTGGGCCTGTAAAGTTCATTGAGGCCTGTTTGTGATAAAGGGCTCTATAAATAAACTAGACCTGATTACAACAGCTGGGAAAATGTCTTAACTGGTTGCACAACCTCAAGCACACAGCTCATCATCAAGAAGAAGGTTAAAGGTTACATTAAGTAATCTATGACTATGACTTTTGTATGTAAAATGTCTCTCTGTTTTTGTGTTCTTGAGTTCACTCTCTCCAAGACAACTTGGGGGCAAACCTTCTCCACAAGGACACAACTTGAAGTTCTTGGTATTGATAATTACCTCTCGACTTTTGTCCCATTTCTGTTGCGACTCACAAGAGCTAGACTTGTGCCCTAGAATGCCCTCGATGCGGCCAACGCCAAATTTTAAAGCTAACGCACAAAAAATAGCCGGCCCGCTCTGAGCACTAAATCAAAGCTGCTCCACATTCTTCTGCAGTGCAAATCCCTGCAGGCAGCGATCAAGACCCGGTGTGGACGGTGAGAGGGCAGTCATTCCTCTCGTATGTTAGAAAGCTGTTAGTTGAATTCCACTTCCTGAATATGAATGTAACTTTTTACACTTGATTAAGGAGCATATTGACAGTCATTCAGTTTAGTCATAGAAGTGTTTTGTTTGGAGGAGTTCTGTCCATGTCTTTGTACAGGGTGTGTGCAAATGTTTGAATTTGAATTATGTGGACTATTAAATAATATGACATTAAATATGGTTGAATGTTTCCCTTGTGTCTTGAATACTGTGTCAGTGGTTATAAACAGTGAGATGTGTCCCTGAACGCACCTGAACCGTGCTGATAATATTCCCAGTAAACACGATCAGTCATGCTGTATGACAAATGGAAATATTTAACAGGGCTTACACAGAAGAAATGAGTTTTAGCCGTGGCTTTTGCCGTTAACCAGGCTGGTAACTGGAATTGGCATGAATCTGTCTTCCTTGAGCTCATGCCCAGGTACAAAGTACAAAAGTGCAATCCATTTGGAATACACATTTTACTTCCTTCTTTATAAATCTCTCCTCCGTTTCCTCATTGTCAGAGTGAAAACAGCTTTGGAGCAGTAAGACACAGAGGAAAGACTGATAAGCTATCAGTGCAAAGGTATAGAGCAGCAGCCACCTCAAGCGTACTGGAAGCTCAGTGTAAAGCTATCACTGCTCAGAGGGCTGCTGAAGACACCAACAGGGAACAGAATATTCTCAGGACCCCGTGGGATCAACTGCACACTTGTGTATTCAACGTGTACGAGTAGAGGCACGGCGACGGGATCACCCCAAAGACTGAACTGGGCTGGACCAAGCCAGAGAGGAGCAAAGCAGTCTTGAGCTGAACTAAACCGGGCCAGGTTAAACACAGAGATCAGACGGAGCGCTGGAACAATGCCTGTGCCCCCCAGCGTGGTGTACAAGAGGAGGGCCACCATCACAGCTCTGCCTCTCTACTACTCTGGACACCTGCTGAAAAAATGCACTGGAGAGAAGGTGAGGACAAAGATGGGAGGGATACAAGCCGCAGAAGTGGAGTGGGGGGAGAGAAATTAAAAAGTATAGAAGTGACAAATGAGTTGAAAAAGACAAAGAGGAGGGCGGGGTGGTAGAAACAGATGGTATATAGCGCTGTTTGAGGCGTCAATATGGCAAGATTTTGTATTTACTGATGTTAATCAATCAAAGGTCTGATGGCTGTCAAATGATCGTTCCGATTTCCAGGATTTCAAGAAGTATTATGCGGAGCTCCGTGGGTCCACAATCTTCCTGTACAAAGACAACACAGAGGATACAGTAAGAGAACAGTTTCAATCACTGTCAATTGACATTACTAGTAATTGTAATATCTTTGCTTCCAAAATAGCGACATCAATTGTATCTGATAAATTCAGCTTTGAAGGAGATATTTGTTCCCCAAGAATGGATACATATATATATATATATAGATATATTGTTTAGGATTGAAGCCTATTTAGCGATGCAATAAGGAACAGGGAAGAGGAGGGCTATAAGGAAGTAGGCAAGAGAGTGCATGGCAGACCAGAAACATAAATTACTTTATGCTTCTTATAATCATTTTACGAGGTGCTCTTATTATTGTTGCAGATCAATTGATGCACGTTTTATAGTTCAGCAATTTATCTATCAATCTCATCTGGATCAGCTCCACGACGTGCTCCACGTCACTATCAGTGATGCCCAGTGTTGTTGCTTTCGTTTGTCAGTACACAGAGAAGCTGGACCTAGAGACGCTGAAGTCCATGGCATTAGATTCTCCGTATCAGAGGAAGACGCCAACCATCTTCACGCTCTCTCTGCACACCGAGGAAGTGCAGCTCAAGGTGTGGTGCAGTCGAGCCCCTCTCTCCAGCTCTCTCCTCATCAGGGGTCAATTCAATATCCCTCAAACACTGGAAATGTTTTGTCATAAAAAGCCCCCCCAATGCTAAGAAGGGTTTGTTTGAGTGTGTGGGAAATAGTTTTTTTTCTATGGTGCACATTCATTGTCTGCTTGAAAAGAGGCTGTAAGCAGCACACAGCACATGAGCAAATGTCTGTTGTTTGTATGATTGTGCAGATGGACAACCCTGACACAGGAGAGGAGTGGAGGGGTTTTATCATGACTGTGGCCAAAGTAAGTACACACAAGTGCACACACACACACACACACACACTCATAGGTTGGCAGGTTGGTTTGGGAGGCTGTAGTAGTCTAGCAGTCTCTAAATAACTCTAAATAACACTAGCTAAAGTAGAGCAAACAATTATTGCTTCCTGGTTAATACTTAGCCATTGAAGAGGAAGACAATATTGAGAGATAGGCTCGTCTAGATAACATTTGTTAATGCTACTGTTATTGTTATTGTGTGGAAATTGAGGTTAACAGTAACATCAATGAAAATTATAACGTGGATGAACCCTGTCAACCCGCAGAGAGAGATTCCTAGTAAGCTGCATCTGCTGCCAGGCCAGATGATGAGTCTGCAAGAGGTTCTGGCTCAGGAGCAGCAGAGACAAGCCCCGCAAAGTCGTCCGCCTCTCCCACCCCGTCCCTCCTTCTTGCCCTCACTCTCCCCCTCCACCTTACCCAAAGACACAGACGAGCGCAGTATCTCTGAGATACCGCAGTAAGTTTGAGCATCTGGTTGCAGAAATTCATGTCTGCTGCTGGGCTGGCTTTCTATTCCCTCCTCCTCCACCCTCCCTCCTTTCCATGTTTCTTTATCTTTCCCTTTCTACCACCTTCCCACTGTTTCTCTCTTTCCACTTACCCTTTGTCTCTTCTCTCCTCTTTCTATTTACCATCTTTTTCCTTTCTCTCTGTGTCTTCCATATTTGTACTACACTTTTCAACGGGGTCACTTTTACTTTTTCTTCTCTTAAATTGATGATCATGCTGTATGTCAATAAGCATTGAATTTCTCTGTTTCCTGCAGGTGTTTCTACGATGTGACTCGCCAGGAGGCAGAGAAGATGTTGGAGGAGAACCCGGAGTACGGAAGCATCATCATCCGCCCGTCCACCCTGGCCAACAATTACGCCCTGACCCTCCGACAAATCAGCCCCAGGTCGGACCCTTCAGTACCACTGAGTCATCATTTCTCATTAATGTAATATACACTGCCCCCTACACACACCACCCCCAAAGACTGCAAAACTCCTGTCTGTAACCTTTGACCTGCCCCTTTATGTCACCTGCTGTTAATAAACTGGCTTGTGATGTTCTGTCCTGTTTATCAGGCTCACACAGCCAGATAACTGTCCAATAACTGTCCTGCTCCTTGTGTTTCAGTGGGCCAGTCATGAAGAACTACAGAGTGGCCGCCACAACCTCGGGTTTCATCATTGAACTGGAGACAGCAGTGAGTTCCAGTGTTTTTTTCATCATCGGGATAAGCATTAGATATGGTATTCATGTTATGGGAAGAAAATATAAACGCTGTCGTAATCCTGAGACTCTTCAGATTATATTTTACACGGTATTAGTTCTAGGGCGGCAGGTTGGCCTAGCGGTTAGAGAGACCGACCCATCACTGGAGGATTGCTGGTTCAATCCCCAGCACCACCAGGAGGGCACATTCCAGCTGTGAGCTGGTGATTGAAAAATGACTGGTGCCACAGCTACAGTGCCTACCAACACTGCCAAAGTGCCCTTGAGCAAGGCACTTAACCCCCAACTGCTCCAGGTGCACTGTCCTCTGATCAGAGAAGTGCATGTGTGTATATCTAGTCAGAGGTAGGATGCAAAGAAAGAAATTCACTGCATGTGTACATGTGTCAGTGCCAAATAAAGTTGATTCATCAGTTCTTCTTCTCAAGATTAAGTTTTTCTATCTGTAGTCCAGAAATAGGATTACCTATAACTAAATCCATTAGCTTCTTTAAGGGGTGAATTACAGTTGAGTGCAACAGTAAAATAAGTTTTAAGTCTATATCACAATTTCATAAACAAGCTGTTGGGGATTAAGTGTCTCACTCTCTCCCTGTTTGCTTCTCTAGGTGACTGTACCCTCCTTGAATGAGGTGCTTAAATACTTCCTTAGTAAGACGGAGTATCGTCTTCATCCCTATGTGAAGTCACAGCCCTACAACACGCGCATCGGTGAGAAGAGTGTTAGAAATCATCTCGGACGACATCTCAGGCTTACTGACATTCACACATAGCCTCAAGTGCTCCTCCATGCAGAGCCGCATTGGGCGGGGCATGACCTTCTGGGTCGGGCTAAACTAGTCAGGCTCCACCGCTTGACTAGTCCAGCCCGACCCAGAGGGCCATGCCCAGCCCACTATGGCTCATCATCGAGGGGCTTCAAACCAGCTAGCAGAGATGCAACACAACTCCTGACAATGTGTGTGTTCAACAGAGTTTCCACCTGCGCCAAAGTGCATGACTATATCCTCAGCAGCATCCAAAGCGGTACCCTGGGTTCAAGTGGCACCCATGACCCACTCACAGGAGAAAGAGGACTCTGAATATCTGGTTCCTCACGATCACAACCCAAAGCAAGGTGTGTATGCATTTCCTCCGAGAGTGCTTATACAGCATGTATGAGTGAACAAAGTACCTGTATAATAGGCATGTGGATATTTTATGGTTAAGTGACGTCTGTCTTTGTCCGTGCTGTCTAAACCTCGGAGTAGCTTATATGGGGGAAGATCTCCGGGAAGCTGTACGGGTACGGAGGGAAAACATCTACAGCCAGCAAGAAGTCACCACGGAATAAAAATCACAGATCCAAAAGGCGTGCTATCACAGTCACACTCAAGCACAAAAAATACTCTCTTACACGACTTGGAGCACTGTAAGGCACATATTGTTGTTGTCAGGTGAAAACCTTGTAACTCCAATGTTGGTGTTGTTCATGTTTTAATAAAATGGAAATGTAGTCAACCCCTTTGCTTACGAAACCCTTTCAAAAACCCAATTGGATGAACTCAAAAATGTGTGGTCAAGCTAAAAACAGCTAAAAGTGGCTAAAGGTTTTTCCCATTTCCTGATAGTTGACATTTTGGAGATGGAAGATTTTTTTATTTGACAGCAGCAGGATATTAGTAGAGAACATCTGAACTTTGAACATGATGAAAACGTCCTGGTTTACTAAGCACTGCCTTAAGTTAACCACATACTGTAAAACTGTTATGTCTAAATGAGAATGGAGACAAGACTGCAAGGTCTGACTGACACTGGCTACTTTATGGTTTTAGGTTTGAGTATTAGTCTATTTGAATCTAACCGAGTGGAGGGTTGATTGATTTAGCTTGCCAAACCGTGGGCACGCAAGATCAGATTGAACTTCAGTCTTCAGACGATATCTTGGACACATACCTGTATCAAGTATCCATCTTCTCTCTCTTCTTTTAGATTTTATTTACGTGATCAAACATTATTACACTACCAGCAGCCCTGATAAAGTCATTAGCTGGAACATCAGCTCTAGTGTTGCAATGATGCTTGAGTCTAAAACAAGATACAGCTCGGTCACTGTGTGTGAACCCAACAGCTCTGCAGCTGATTTGTCCTTTTCGGCTGAGCATCAAAGTTTATAAGATAATCTATTTCTGTCCATCTGTTCTTGGTAGCTGAGTGTAAATGTGGATAAAGCACATGATTCTCCTTTCTTGATGTACAAGATTGACAATCAAAATGTAACAGAGAAAATGTGGTAACACTTTATAATAACCATCCTTAATAAATCGTGAATTTATCATTATTTAACATAAATTATTGCATTGTTGTGTTGTACTATCGTATAATTATAATTATTTCTGTTTTAACAGTACGTACATGATTTGTAAATTCTGTAAATATGAAAATGAAGTTTATAATTTCTATATTGTATCAACTGATAGTATATTATCTTGGTTAAAAAAAAGAAATGCCTCATTAAGTATTGGTGAACAAATTATAGTTAAAAGACAGTTTTTGGGGTCGCTATAATAAAGTTGCAACTGATGTTTACTGTAGTAAATGGTTAATAAGTGACTTGTAAAGCATCAATAAACACTATTTGGACCCCCCCCTTAAAATGTCAATAAGCAGTCTTTAAAAGATCAATTATTTGGGTGGCCATTACAAATTAGACGCAATTCTATTACAGGCATCCAAAGAGTTACTCTTTTATAGAGCACCTAATAACCCTTTAATGGGGGCCAAAAGTGTGTATTGATGCTTTATAAGCCACTCAACATACAATATATAAATTATAAAACATTCATTTTTTATCACATCAATTAATGATCAAATAATATTATAGCATTTATTAATCCTTTGTAAAAGACAAGAATAATTGTTAATCATTTAATACTTACTAAAATAATAAAATAAGGATAAAGGATAAAGTGATTAAGGATAAAGTGGTACCATTTGGAAGGTGTATCAGCAAAAACACACACAATCCCAAATCCATAATCATTACAGAAGCACAATGCCATTATTCAGGATCGTAATTACTTTTATTTTTTCACACGCGGGAGTCAGCCAACATAAATGTTTCAAATATCATAACCATATTTTTATCAATTATTACATTATAATGGCAATTCCTTATTTTGTGTCATTATCAGTATCATTGATAGTTTATATTATAGGTTTATAGTTGAAGGATCATTCATCACTCAATAAAGACAGCAGGATTGTGAAAAATATAAAAGAAGAAGAAAAACAAAGACTCTCTCCCTTTAGCCTCCTCCATCACTATAATGTTTAAGAGTACCTGTTTTCACCCGTTATCCCTCCCACTTACTCCACCATGTTAAACAACCCTGCATTGCTTGTTCTGGTCCCGTACACTCTCTTGTAGCAGCCTTTGTAAGAAATAGACAAATAAAATATCTTTAATAACTTATAACATCTCAGGATTTAAAAAAAAAAAAAAAAAAACTCCAAATCAAACAGAATAAATTAAGACGATTGTTCCCCGGTGAAGACCCGCCTCCGTTGTGACGTTACTTCTCGGTGAGTGACAACTGAAGGATCCTCTCTAGCTCATCCTCTTCCTCCTTCTGCTTCCTGTGACAGGAATCGGAAACAAAGCTGATTGGTGGAGGAATGTGAGTCATTTACCAATACACATCTCCCCTTTTTGCAATAAATGAACCCCAAAATTAGGGGTACCTAAATGAAGGATTTTAGGCCTGTTATTCCTCCCCCTTTAGAGTGACCCACCACCAATGTACAGTTGTGGTCAAAAGTTTACATGCACTTGTAAAGAACATGTATATCACGGCAGTCTTGAGTTTCCAATGATTTCTACAACTCTTATTTTTCTGTGATGGAATGATTGGAGCACATTCTTCTTTGTCACAAAAAACATTCATGAATTTTGGTTCTTTCATAAAGTTATTATAGGTCTTCTGGAAATATGACAAAATCTGCTGGGTCAAAAATATACATAAAGCAATGCTAATATTTGGTCACGTGACCCTTGACCATTTTCACCTCATTTGGGTGCTTTTGGTAGCCATCCACAAGCTTCTGGTTGAATCTTTGAGCACTCCTCTTGGCAGAATTGGTGCAGTTCAACTAAATTTGTTGGCTTTCTGACACAGACTTGTTTCTTCAGCACAGTCCACATGTTCTCAATGGGGTTTAAGTCAGGACTTTGGGAAGGCCTACACAATGCTAGGCAGGTGGTTTTAATGTTATGGCTGATCAGTGTACATGTTCTTCACAAGTGTATGTAAACTTTTGAACACAACTGTAGGTAGGTAAGTAGTCAACAACCCATTTGGCCTGCTCTGATTAAATACCGTGCTACTAAAACATCTTCAGATAAGGACAAGTAGATCCAGTTAATGTCTCATTCTGTAAGCTGGTTCGTGCTTTTAAACATTAATTACCGACAGTGAGAACTGTGGGGAAAAGAGAGCAGATCACCTGTCAATCTCCTCCTGCTCCCTGCATGACAGCTCCATGGCGATGCGTAGTTGCTCGTCGAAGCTGGTTGCCACGCCGAACTGTCCCGGCAACGGCGGCTCGGCCACTGTGCTGTAGGAAGGTGGGGAATTGGCCGCAGGGTCCAATGGGGAGACAGAGGAGGGCTGGCTGAGGTCAGCTGTGTCATCTCCCTCTCTACTAGCCAATGAGATGCAGAGGGACTCCTGGATTGCCCTATCAGAGAACATACGGGGCCAGAATTGAAGAGTGGAACGAGAAAGAGAGGACATGAACGCTTAAGCTGAAGTATGATTAAAAAAATGGTTTCTATAGAAATTTCACTGCTGGGTATAATTACAGCATGACAGAGCGTTGCTGTTCCCAAAGAAAGAGGCGAAGCAGAGATATTCAATTCACATGCCAGTTTGCCCTAAATAAAGTAGAATGGTGATCAAGCATGAGCTAAACCTTGTGACAATCAATGATCTCATCTCAGCTCAGCATGTCAAAGTCCCGTTTAGAGTGAACTTCAAACCACCCTCCTTTCCTGGTGGCATGTTGCATGAGAATACACACATAAACTAAACTAGGCCATCTGGATGACAGTCTCAAGCTCTGCTAAATGGACTAAATGTTTTACAGTGGAGTGTCCCAATAAAGAAAAACAGTCAACTTTGGAACCTGTTTATTCTCAAGGCCAAGGACAGTTCATACAATGACATACAAGATGACAGCCTTGGCTCTCTGGTTTCTGACTTTGACTTGTTCATGACCAAGACTGGTTTGCCCAAGGCCATAATGACAAAAATTGCTATATTTTGTTAACAGAGTTGTTTCCCCCCTTGAAACTGCCTGCCCAGGTTTTATTCCCTCCATTGTAATTACTGTGATCCTTCCTATGGAGGTAGCATGACAAGTAAGGTTTATTTGATGAGTCCTAAAATACCAGAACGAGTAGTAATCAGGCCAGCTCACCTCTCCAGCTGAGAGTCTTCCTCATACAGTGGAGATTGAGAGACTGGGCGGCTGTTGGTCAGGGCCTCCCAGATGGTCACCTAAAAAGTGCACATGTGGGTGGCAGACAGACGGTGGAGTGTGGAGAAAACTTGATTTAGCAGTGTAACTCCCTCAGACAACCGAGTGAAAATAGGTTGTTGTCAGATTTATTATAGCACAAATTTTATCATGTGGGTGGACGAAAAAAAATAAAAGAAAGAAAGAACAAGGCAAAAGGAAACATGTCGCCCCCCACGAGTGATGCATACTTCCTCACAGCCAATCAGTGAAAAATATGCCACATTGTTTAGACCTGTAATTGTAGCGCCCTGCCTTTGGCCAATCAGTGTAACTACTGACCTGGTCGCTCTCTGTGCCAGCATCCAACAGGCTCTGCTGGATGGCAAACTGCAGCAGGTTGTCGTCCTCGTCCCTCATTGGCTCGCTGCGACCCGGACCGAGGGTGGTGTAGTCCGGGGGGGGCTCGAAGACGGACGGGTCCACCTCGCAGCAGAATGGAGGGGGAGACTGACCTGAGAGGGGAAGGGGTAAGGGTGTTACTGTACCTGCAACAAATGAAGTTAATAACTTGTGAGTGAGTGGATAGTTACCAGCCTCAGCAGAGCCCTCTGGTGTGTGAACGGTGACGGAGCTGACCGGCTCATCACAGCCACACAGGTTACTGAAGGTCACTCTGGCATTCAACACATGGAACAGAGGGATCTCTGGAGGACAGAGAGAGACTTCATTCAGATGGGAGACGTGGGCTCAGTAGCTGTACCTACTAGTGCAGGAAAGTGGATGCTTGCCGACACAAGGCCCTGACGGGTCCTCCTGTTAAAGGTCAGTCTCCCTACTTACTATGTCATCACATATGTAGGACATATGTAGGAAATAAGACACAGTATCATCCCTCACACCCACCTATCTTAACAGGGAAGCCCGGAGGCAAGCGCAGGGTGATGAAGTCACGGAGTTTGGCGAAGTGGGCGTTGGAAATGGCCATGAGGTCAATGATGGGCGTCACCTGCTCAGCCAGCGACAGAGGGTGAACTTCACTCAACCACAGGGTGGCTT
>OOFE01049786.1:0-11375 GCA_900323365.1 Monocentris japonica
GGAACGAGTAATTGATGGCTAAGAGTAGTAGAGCAGCGGGTGACAGGTGGTCTAAACTATGGAGGGGAAAGTCCCTACGGAGCACTAAATGTCATCCTGTAAGGTAAGTAGGTGCGTAGGTGATACAAAGTTAGTAAAGGTTAGAGTTAGGGCTTGGGTTTAGGGTTACGATTGGGTTTAGGTTTAGGTTAACAAATTAATAAATTCAATTTCAAATGTGACCTTATGGTCGAGGTGGCACGGGCCAAGAGAGATGCACCCCAAATTACAGGAAAAGAACATCACAACATCACATCACTAACATCACTAACATCACACAGGGGACAGGTTTAGGTTAGTGTCAGGGTTAAGGATAGGGGTTAGGGGTTATACAATTGAATTATTCAGTTAAGTCCTCACAAGTATAGTTATAAAAATGTGTGTGTATGTGTGTGTGTGTGTGTGTCCACCTTGTGTATCCTCTTTCAGAGGTGACTCTGCAGCCAGCTCCAGCTGTGACCTACAGAACTATTGGAGGAGTCCTAGACTTTTATATTCTTTTTGGAGACACACCAGAAGAAGTGGTGCAGGAGTTCCTTCTGGTGAGACACAACTAATTACTTTCGATTTTCTTGAAAGGAAAAATCCACCCTAAAACACTTTAACACTGTTTAACAACAGCTATTGGTGACCTGTCATGTATTTCTGGGTCCATTTTGTTGTTTAGTGGTGTATTTTTCATATGCCCGTGATTAACCGGCCAAATATAGACAGCGTGATGTCACATTGAGATATTTGCAGTGCAGCTGCAATGGAGTTTAATAGGAGAAAGGTTTTCAACATTCTCAAACATCAACAGTAAACGTCAGGTTTAGGTGTCTGTCACTCAAACACCTAAAAGATCAAGGTCTTCTTTCTAGACTTACCATTTTGCACTCATTTTGCACACACAGGGAGAAATCGTAGATTCACATGTGAATAGCTTGTTTTGTCACAGCTAAATGGAACAAGTTCACATCTGTTCTCTGGGGTTGTCAAAGGCATTCTGGGAAATGTAGGAAATCACTAACTGATGAAGAAATAGACAAGGCAGGCGAGGGAAAGGTGGGTACAATAAAAAGGTAAATTACAACACTTGATGATGTAAGAGCATCTGAGGTTGGAATTTTCCTTCAAGGCAGTGATATACGGGACAATGTTTTTAGGCAAGTCTGATGTACAACAGTCGTCAACAAGTTGCCGCAGCAAGGCAAATACATTAACAACATGTTTGTTTATGATTGTCCAGCTGATTGGCAGGCCTGTCATCCCTCCCTACTGGTCACTGGGTTTCCAGCTGTCTCGATGGGACTACGGCAGCCTGAGTGAGGTCAAGAAGACGGTGGAGAGGAACCGCGCCGTGGGCCTCCCATATGTAAGATCCTGTCTGCTTGTTTTTCTTTTACTCTGTCTGTTTGTTTGCCTGTTTATGCATGTTTAGCAAGTCTTGTCTACCTGCCTACCTACAATGGCTATAAAAAGTATCCGCTCTTCTTTGCACACATTATAAAATTAGTTCAAAATACATTTACAATATAATACAGTGTGTTACTCACATTCTTTTTAGCTATAATAGCTAATAAGTTAAGGTAATAATAATAATAAGGTATAAGTGACTATAGCAGTGGATGGCGGATGGCCTCTGGGTTAAGGAAGTGTGGGTTTTGTCAGAGACACTACATGCCAGTGATTGGGTTAGACAGACAATTCATTATTGCTCTTGTTCTGTCCTCATCACATTTGGCTGTGTGTGACAGCTAAACGCCTTCCCTTCATCATCACTCAGGAGACAGGAGCTCTGTTGGGGAATGGCTCTGTTCCTGGTAGTGACTGTGGCATTTATTAGCCTGCTGTAAAAGATATTCTCTGGTGTGTTGCGCAGAGTCGAGTGGAGTGAGGTCGAGCTTAAGCCTGCAACTGCGTTTTTTGCTGTTTGAGTCAGCAGCTGCTTCCAGAGCCTCTGCTTCGGCTGCAACGGTTTTTCTTCCCTACAGTCAGCATGTCCATAGATGCTTCTAAATGAGCTTTCTCTATTTTCATTGTCATTTATTTTTCAGCAAAAGAGACTTTTGCGGCTTCTGCTTTGGCCCGTGCCAAGGCAGCTGCACCATTGGTAGATGAGCCATTAGAATACCGTGCTGAGCATGAGGCACAAGGTCTGGTTTTCAATGAGGGTGTTTTCTTCTCAGTCATGGTATAAAAGTAAAGAGGTTACCTAAATAAATGCTGCTGTGGTTGTCGTGATGCTTAGATGTAGTAACGCAATCTAAAATTCAACTAGAACTGTGATGTCTAGCCTGCTTGAGAGCTGCTGTTTCACTGTTCTGTCCTCATCACAAGTGGCTGAATGTAAATAGACAGCTTAACACCTTCCCTTCATCATCACTCAGGAGAGAGGAGCTCTGTTTGTCTACACTTCTAATGATTACAGAAAGGGGGGAACTGAAAATAAGAATGACAACAAATAAATTAAACTGCCTATACACATGTAAAGGCTTGCTTGTCTTAAGCTTAACAGCTAAACACAAGATACAGCTGTACGTGCTAATATGGAAGGTAGCTTAATGAGCCCCAATGGGGCTCTAAGCAGCATGGCTAACAGTAGCTAGGCTATTTGGTACAGTGAAAATGTATTGAGACAAATATTGAGTCAAAATTACAGGTAAGTATGAGAGAACTAAAATACACACCAACGATGCTGCCGAAGGCTTAAGATGAATGCAGATGGATGGATTGTCACAGGTAAGCGACTGAGTCAACTGCTCTCCATTACATCAATTTCCTGTCTAACTTCCTGTCACATGACGATAACATTTTACAAGTTAAAGGAAAGTATCAAATATAACCACTAAGGGGACACAAACAAAGGTAAGTAAGCATTATAATTGTAACAGCACAGTTCTAATACACGAGAACCACAAAACCTGATATATCTGCACATCATTAAAAAACATTAGGACCATCAAACACATGGCTTGGCACACTATCTGCTCTTGCTGTTGTAAATCATAACCATAGAATCTTTTGTCACCTTTTATTAAGTCCACACTGTGTTTATTAACACAATATAAAAGCACAATAAACTTGTGCTGTGAATCAGGCTGGCTGAAAGGCTGAAAGGTCCATTTATCCTGCCCTGATACACACACACACACACACACACACACACACACAGAAACCAGGAAATACCATTTGCTCTCACTATAAGCAGTGTTATCAGCTCTGTTAGTGAGAGGCTGCAGGGCATAATCCACCTACAGTATCACAAACCAGAGATCATTATCTGTCAACCAAACATGAAAACATGTGATGTAGCTTTCCTTTTTTTTTATTTGACTGTCTTTTTTTCATTTCATTGATTTTCTTTACAAAGAGGGAAACACCACATTAGAGACAGGATAGGAGCAGGTCTGACTTGAGGCCCAGAGAGGTCGTATGCAGAGGGCAATTTTAAGGAGGATTCCAGTGGATGGCATCACCCTTTTTTAACACAAAATATGTGTGTTCCCATTGTGGAGGCACTGCATGGTTGCTGCTCCACTCACAAGTGGAACAGTCTGGAAAACCATGCAGTGCTAAAGCAGGGTATGTGTAGTGGGGGACTTCTTCAGCAGCTACCACTGTATTGCATTTGGGGGGGAAAGTGAAGGAAATCAATACTTTGCCATCCCTTGTTAAATTTGAGCTACACATGCATTATTATGAGGTTACAGAGGCAAAAGTGTTAACCACTACACTGCAGAGACGTGATATGAAGGTTGAAACAGGAGTTCGACAGACAGTCAGAGTGATAGGGATGGCCTTTAGCTTAGACGGGGTAATCCAGCTTTCTGTCAAGTAATGGAGAGTCTGCCAGGCGCAAGGTTCAATGCCAGGACCACTATTTTTCAAGCGTCTCTGAATGTTAGCGCTGATCAAAGATCAATCGACCAAGTTCCTTTCATTATCTCATTTATCCTGATCTGAACGGCAAAACTCCTAACACCTTTTCCAGTCTGAGACACTTGATAAATACCACTTCTGGTTGACATTTTCTTGGGAATGAGCTTCACTGATCATCTTGGTCAGGGCCAAGAGCAGAGATCTTTTTATCCCATAATGAATAACGTAAACTGTTAAGGTGATCCTATATCAACACTGATGCTTCATGAATACAAGCTCTGATCTTATAAGCTCTAAATGACCCCATAAAACACTTCTAAAGCACCAACACAACCCAACGCAACATCACCAGTCGCGGACATGGTGCAAACTCAATCTTATCTAATAATCACCCACAAACAAACTACCCATCCCATCTCAATATTTCATTCTGATAATCTTCAATCTCTCTTCCCTATCTAAAGGTATTAGGATGCAGCTGGTTCCACTCCTGCTGTACTCAGGGACATATTTGATAACCATCAGATAGATCACAGAAGGCATTATCACATTCTCCCTAATACGTCTGGAGCTGATTACCATTAGGGGAAGGTTCTGGCAGGGCCTGCCAACCATCTGCTCCATCGATATGGAGTAGATTTTGGCAGCCGACAGACAGAGAGAAAGCATAAAGGCACACCCAGAACAAAAAAGAATGTGTTAACATTCTCAGTGTCCTCCCAAGGTTCAGCAACACACATTAGCCAAGTTGCTAGCACTCACATCAAGGTCTCTCAGCCCAGCACAACCATGCCAAAAAGATGTCTTTTAGTGATACTCAGAGTGCAAATGCTGAAGGGCGTGCGTATTAGCCTTGCTGAGATGCAAATGCATTAGGGTCATGTTGAAGATGCAACATTTTGAGTGGATATGTTATGCATAGAGGCGGAAACATGAGTGGGTCCATTTAAGAGGTATTAAGAAGCATTTTGAATGTATTACACTTGCGCTAAGATGCAAATATGACTTTAATACATGTAAGCCGTGCCAACATTTTAAAATTTCCAATTAAGCTTTGAATATGTAATGACATGTAACCTATTTGGAGTGAGCTCTTCCAGACATTCATATAACATATATTCCATAAGGAGTCTAGGAGGTTGGATGTGTAGTAGCCAATGTGGAAGCTTCTAAATTGGAATGTCTGTTCTTTTTTTCAGCATTTGAGGAGAATTTTAAGACACACCTTAGCTCAACCTGAGCCCATAATCGAATGTCCCATGTGCAGGACATACCTAGCAATTACAATGGATACAGTGGATATGTGTGTACCCCTTATGTGTGCTCTCTGTGGTCATCTTCACACTGACCTCACTGACCCAGAGACAACACAAACACACATAGATACACACATACACACATGTGCAAACACTTACTCTCTGTCCTCTCTCTTTATCTCTCATCTCTCATCTGAGATGAGGTTGCTATATAGCAAGAAATGAAATGTAATTTCTCTGATGGTATTATGCTATCACTTATCCCTGTTAAATTGATATAGACAACACATGCATAACATGATCACCATTCAAAACTTTTATTGATGTTCAACAATGTTATATCCTATATCCATCTGAAAAAAGAATTGTTAGCTTTCACTTGATGTAACAGCTATCATCTTCGAACATTTTGCAGTCGATATTTTTAATCCCCAAGTGTGAGCATTCAGGTGATCAAGTGATCTATTTTGTTCTTCCAGGACATTCAGTACACTGACATAGACTACATGGAGGATAAGAAGGACTTCACCTATGACAAAGTCAAGTTCAGAGAGCTGCCTCAGTTTGCTGACTACCTTCATGAAAAGGGACAGAGATACATCCTTATCCTTGTAAGATACACCTCAACCTGGACACCGATATGACATCTGCATCCACTCACAAATCCAACCTAAAACACATGAACACTATTAAAAACAACTATTGGAGATGTATTTCTGGGCCCAATTTGTTGTTTGCCAATATATATTTCTTAATCCAGATAACTGCCCAAACTTGCCCAAAAGATATTTCTAGTACCGCTACAGTGGAGTTTGATAGCAGACAATTATTCACCTAATTAAAACATTACATTTTTCCTATTCATGTTTGACTTGTTCATACCAGTGTTGTTATACACAAGTCCCAATTTTGATGACTTGTGACTCGACTCGGACTTGAATATTGATGACTAGATCATCGACTTGTGCACTTAGGACTTGAACTTGAACTTGGGACCACCTTAGACATAGGCTACACATCTTTTCCACATTACAGTAAATTTGTACCAGATAATCTGGTTGGTTAATACTATAGGCTTACAGCACGGAATACTTGAACCCAAACTGGTTACTTAGACTTGTACCCAAGTATTGAGGACTTGAGACTCAACACCTTGGAGTCTCAGACTGACACTTGAAACTTGACCCTTGACTTTGGGTCAACTACAACACTGGTTCTTACATAAAACATTTAAGACACACGTCACTTGAACGTCAAGTCAAATTATGTTTTTGCCATGGTTTCTGAGTCAGATCCATAAAACCAATGCTCATTATCATGACAACAATGTCAAACCTTATGTACCATCCATCTTGTGTACGAGCCAAATTGCCTTTCACGAATGTCAAAATTCATGGGAATGGCATTTTTGTCTACTCATATTTTATGGTTTATTTGTCCCCAGGACCCAGCAATAGCCACCAGTAAGAGGGTTGGAAATGCTCCATATGACTCCTATGACCGTGGGACAGAAAAGAATGCCTGGGTCATGGAATCAGATGGGAAATCACCTCTAGTGGGAGAGGTGAGCTCTGTGTGTGTGTGTGTGTGTGTATGTGTGTGTCTGTGTCTCTGTCTGTGTCTGAGTGTATCTGAAGCCAGGCATGAATATAGATGCAGAAATACACTCTGGCCACTTTATTAAGTACACATCTCCATTTATGCAAACAGCTCACTCCTCCAGACAGTGAGTCACATGTAAATAATACATAGCGGTATTAAGTATAGAGCATGCAGACAGGATTGAGAGGCTCAGTTACTGCTTGACTAAACATTAGAATTGGTCTCCCCATTGTCAAATGGATACTTCCATTAGGACAATGCGCCTTGTCACGAAGCATAGATCATCTCAAAATGGTTCCGGGGACATAAAAGTGACTTTAATTTACTCCAATGGCCGGATTTCAATCCAATAGAGCACCTTTGGGATGAGGTGGAACGGGATGTTCATAATATGAATATGTGGCAATGTGCAAGAACTGTGCTACAGTATCGACTCAGCATGGACCAAGATCCCTTTGGAATGTTTCCAGCACCTTCTTGAATCCATGACGGACAGAATTCAGGCTGTTCTGATGGCAAAACTGGGTCCCGCCCAGTAATAGCTAGGCATACCTAATAAAGTGGCCACTGAGGGTACGAGCCTGTGCATTATGCAAGTGTGCCATATGCCATGGAACTGTGTTCATGAGGAGGCTGCATGAATATTTGCATTTGTCTGTGAGTGTAAATGTATGTGTGTTTGGCTGATATAACCACACATTCTCCATCTAGATCAACAAAGTATTCCCAAATGTAAGTTCAAGACTCCGGTATTTTTATTTTTGATCCCGTTTGTCCCCATAGAACATGTGTTTAGAAAGCCCTCCCCTGCTGTGGGCCTTGGGTTGTATAACCCTGTAAGTCGCATGCTTTTATATTGTAGCGTTTGATTACCTACACAAGAAAGCCCTGTCCCTCTGCTAATCGCTTTTTTATGCTGTTTATAACAGTTCAAACATGCATTGATTCTACATTAGTGTTTAATCTTTAAATGCTTTCCATCACAGAATCACAGATTAAGTGTGTGTGTGTGTGTCCATTTCTTTAAATGGGAAGGGTTATTCTTGGTTGTGTGTGCTTAATGTTTGTGCGTGCAAGTGTGTGATTATAATTGATTCTAGTTTATTTCCAGTGCGTGTGTCCTGGTTATGAAAACAGTCTGGCCTTCGGAAATACAGCGACAGGCTGGTATTTATTCAGCTTTTAAAACAGCTAATTGCTAGTGAAGATAAGGATACAAGCTTTTCCTGGTGAATCGTATGTTTCAACGTGTGAGTTAGTTAAATCATAGCAAAACCTTGCTTACACAGATCAATATTTTTTTTGAGAGGCAAAAAATGGACAGAAATAGCTGAAGCAACAGGGAGAGAAAGAGGGCGTAGGAATGCCAGATAGAAATATGGGCAGAGAAAAAGGCAGATATAGGCAGACGGACAAAGAAACAACAGAATAGACCTTTTGCAGAAGCATTCTCAATAGCAACCATACCTGATGTCCGATGGAAGACCTCAATGTTCAGTCTGTTCTGATATCAAGTTTGCAGTTTCATTTTTGTTTGTTCAATCAGTTTTGTATGATAGTCTACAAACCGTGTGAAACAGGAGGCAGAGCTCTCATGACCGAAACAAGCAGTAGTTTGACATAGAAATAGCATGCTGGAAAGTAAGGGCATGGAGGACTAAGTGGTGGAAGGGCAACCCTAACTTAACCTTTACTTTATTTGCCTAACTTTAAACTAACCCAAATTTTAGCCAAAGTTGTGTTAGTTGCCTAACCTGAACTTATGTAGTTTGATTGGATTTTGGCACACACACTGATAGTTACGTGGTGGTCTCCCAACATGGCTGCTAGGTTGCTCTAGAATGCTTCAGCAAAACCTCTATAGGGAGACAGATACAGGGAGACAATGACACATGTAGACAGACAGAAACAGGACGATACACAGAGAGTGGGCAGGCAGACAGACATATTGGGGGACAAACAGGCAGAGGGACAGACAGAGACAGGTAGGCAGAGAAGGAGACACAGACAAAGTGAGACAGGTCGGCAGATTGACAGAGAGACAGAAGTACAGAAAAACAGGCAAATAGTTAAAAGGCAGAGAGACAGTCAAAAGATCGATCAGATAGATCAAAAGATAGACAGATGTGTTGAAGTGTTAACTGGGGTGTCAGTATTACTACGCAGCTGTAGGGGTCAGAGAGAGACAGAATCCAGAGGAAAATAAAGGAAGAAATGACCAGAAAAAGAAAGATGGGAACTATAGTGGACTATCAATAAGCTCTGACCTTGGAGTTTTGACCACCTGCCAAAAACATCTGCCTATAAATCTGTGTGTGTGTGTGTGTGTGTGTGTGTGTGCACACCGGGCCTTGTTGCATTTGTTTTTAATTGTACTTATGGGTGTGTGTGTGTGTGTGTGTGTGTGTGTGTGTGTTCATGATTCATGTCCTTGCTACATACTGGGCTGTAAAGTTATTGGCGGTGGAAGTAAAGGTAAAAGATAGCTAGAGTGGAGCAACCTTGAGATTTAATATCTACTTTGCTCTTACAGAAGGGTTCACACACAGAAATACACACACACACACACACATATGCACAGGCACACGCACACGCTGGAAATCTCTGTCTTTCTCTGTGGATTAATCATTTTTCTCAATACATGTCATTAAGGACGACTTCTAACACAGAGTCACGTCTGGAGATTTCTATTGCATTATCGATTTCCCTCAGTACTCTTCCTCTCCTCATCTGTCTCTCTATCCCCTTTCTCCTTTGTCATCTCTCTTTCATCAATCCCACCCCCTCCCTTACTTCATCCCCCCTTCTGTTCCCTTTTCTTTGTCATTTCCACATCTCTAAGCTGTTTCTCTGACATTCCCATAGGTTGAGTTCTGCTTGTATGAGACTCACTATGCCCAACATGCCCAATATGTTAGCTCATCGTGCCCCACCATGTTGATTAAGTGTACACAATATTGTATATGCTAGCTTATATCTCAGTTAAGGAGATATTTTAGATGTTTCTAAAAATTGAGGGTAAAAGCTAGAATAGTAAGTAAGAATAGTAAGTAAGTTCTCACAGTCAAGAAAAAACTGACAAAAGTGTATGGTTGTGATGCATTCCCAAACCAACAGTTGCAATAAATATTCCCAAAATGAGCTTAAATCACCAAAATGAAGTAGCCAACGGTCAGTGCCTTTTTTTATGTATTTCTGTGACAATAGAATAAACATGTAAGAACAAAGTGCTAGAAAAAAAAATTAAAAAGTAGAAGGGAGAGATGGAAGTTTTTTGACATGATATACTAAATGTAAACAATGTGCATGTAAAACACTCATAATCTGTCTCTCTCTCTCTCTCTTTGTCTCTCAGGTATGGCCAGGAGATACAGTTTTTCCAGACTATACAAGCCAAAACTGTATAGATTGGTGGGTTGATGAGTATGACAGATTCTACAAGGAGGTCAAACATGATGGCCTCTGGATCGTAAGTCACTTTTAGCTACATACATTGCATGGTGTGTGCCACAACTGATCACTGATGGAATAAAAATTCTGAAATTGACATAATTCTACCTGCATACATATCAGGGCAGTGGCATTAGTTTTGTCAAATTTTTCTGTGGCCATTGTTTCAACATGGGTTGACAGTGAGACCAATAAAGAGCTATTAACAAACGCTTGAATCATATTCAATTTGTAATGTGAAATTCATATTACACTGTAGATGATTCCACAGCCAAGGCAAATTCCAAGGTAAATTTGGCTCACTAATTCAATACTTGGCTTATTTGCTCTAATATGCATCATTTCCTATTTCCTATTTCCTATTTACTTGAAGGACTACTTCTTATTTCCAACACCTTAATTAATATGTTATCATATTGGTAGAGGAATCCTGCATTCAAAATTTTGGTAGTGATGATATATCATAAGGGAATGGAATTATTAATGGTTAGCTCAATCATGCTCCCTGTGTCTTTCTTGCAGGACATGAATGAGGTGGCTAACTTCAAAAAAGGGTCATCTAAGGGCTGTGCTGATAACAACCTCAACTACCCTCCCTACACTCCAAGTAAGACTCACCATTTATTGGGTTTAGAACCACAGTAAGAACCATATCCACAGCAATTACTGTGATACTACTGCGTTCTTCAGAGACAGGGTCAAGTGTCAAATGTGGGCAACATTAAAATGGACCCCCAAATTAAAACAGTTATAACTCTATATAACTGTCTAGCCATAGCATTCTCACATTACTGCACTGTATGATGTAAGAAATTAATGAACGAAAATAATATAAGAAGGAAACGCCTTGTACCTACATACTACTTAAACCTCTACTGCTGCAACTACTACTGCTGCGACTACTACTGCTACTACTGCTACTACTATTGCAAATAGTACTACTACTACAACTACTACTACTACTGCTGCTACTACTGTTACTATTACTACGATGAATACTACTACTAATCACCTAGCAACCACCTAGTAACACCACAACAAGCACCCAGTACACCCTAGCAACCACCTAGTAACACCCTAGTAGGCTTGTAGGTTGTAGCCTAAATGCAGGGTACATTTTGCTAAATTAGTCACAATAGTCCATAAAATAAGTTCAGATCCAAAGTG
>OOFE01049786.1:18025-28564 GCA_900323365.1 Monocentris japonica
CGTGTTGGGGGGGGGGGGGTATTTGCTGGAGGACAGGGACATAATGATGATGAATTTGAAGTACGATTTCCACTAAATGAGACAGCTAATGTGTGACCTTTGCTTTGCCCTAATCATGGCTCCCATCGCAAGGCCATGCAGGCCATAGTCCAAACACACACACACACACACACACACACACACACAGATCTCATCACACTCTCTGAGGTGCCGAGGGCAAAATGATTAGCCAGATGAGAGGAGCAAGGCCTTTTAGCAGCTAATCACCCTCTCACACTCCATAGGATTTAAACCATACTTATCCTCTGTTTCTCTCTATCTCACTTTTTCGCTTTATTTCTTTCTCTAAATTTCCCTTTTTCTTTCTCTTTTTCTGCCACAGGTATCATTCTGTTCTAGTTATGCTCTTTTTTTACATTTGCTTACTCTTCTAAGTTTCTCAGTCAGCTAGTTTCTCATTGATCATCTGTCTTTCTTTCACTCTATGTTGCTCTGTTCTCTCTGTTCCTTTAATTTCCATCTCTTCATCCATCCATCCCGCCATCCGTCTTTCCCCTAGCTTCATCATTCGACCTTCCCTTTACCTTTATCCCTCTACCTTCTCCCTTCCCTCATCCAATCATCGTTCTCCTTTTCATCCTTCCATCTCTTTCTCTTTCTCTCTCTCTCTTTCTCTCTCGCTCTCTTCCTCCTCTCCTTCATTCACCCCATCCCTTTAATCCATCTGTCTCCAGCCCCAGGATCCAGCTGTGTTTGGCCCTGGCTCTAAGCTGGTAGAGAGCTCCAAACATTACCTGAACATCCGTTACACCCTGCTGCCTTACCTCTACACACTCTTCTACAAAGCCCACACCACGGGAGAGACTGTTGTACGTCCTGTCATGCACGAGTAGGTCATTTAAAATATTGTCAAAATACTGGGAAATCCTCATACTGCCAATGCAGCCTTTTCTTCAGTCATTTAGATTATTTTAGACTCGTGGAACACTTTTATCACAACCTGAAACCAGGTGAGGCAAGTGAACATGCATTGTCACATGGGCATCAACAGGAAAATTTACTGTTTTTTTCTTGGTTAGGAGTGAGGATTTTTTGGATCTATAAAAATAATGCAGAAATGGATATAACTTACTGGCTTTTAACCTATTGCTACTGCCTTTGACAGCTATTTGAGCAAAAGTCTTCCTACTTGTTGACATTCATATTGAGGTTAGGAAGTGAGCATGTCAGTCAATTAGATCTGTCCAGGGAGCCTAAAATCCTTAGGATCCTTTTATACATAAAAGAAAAACTGGGACTGTCTAGATTAGAAACTGGAAAGATTGATGACAAAGTCTAAAATAGTGGTATAATAATACACCAGGTCATACACCAGGGGAGTAGTTTATCATCATAGTGTAAGAAGAGATAGAGATTCTTAGAAACACGATGTTGTGCAGGTTTAAATCACCCTAACGTGACTAGGGAGACTTGAGGAGTGTGGCATGGAATGACGTTCCTGCATCCAACATGGTAACTATCAGCTTTAGTGGAAAACATTGGTTGTCCTAGACACTTTGTTGAGTCTGAACATCTTGGAATTGGTATTATGAATTATGGATGATAAGTCTAGAAAAAAACAGTGGCAAAATAATATTTAGCACACATCCAGACATTGCCCCAAAGGTTGTTGTATACAGATGTCACTTTGCTAAGCCTGAGCAAAGAAGGACATGGTGGTTTTGCACAATGACTATGGTATAGCATAAAGTTTTTGTAAGCCAGACCATAATGGAAAATATTTCTAATTCATACTCTACCCCTCTCCCTTGGTCCCTAGGTTCTACTCTGACAGCGCCACCTGGTCAGTGGACCGCCAGTTCCTCTGGGGAAAACACCTGCTCATCACACCTGTACTGGACCCGGTCAGTGGACACACACACTAACACACAAATACATCCACGAAAGCACAGACACACTAACATACTTTCACCCCCCAGACACAGACATACACATGCACATGCATACCATATACTATCATATACAGTACATACAAAAATATGCCTGCAGATGAAGGCAGATGAGATGTTCAGTTACACATGCACTCTCACATACAAACACTCACATACACAATCACACATATGCACACACACACACACACACACACTGACCTCCGTTGGGAGAACATGACATGAGATTTACTTTCTTTCTTGCCCTCCTCTCCTCTCATCCCTCTTCCTTCTCTCTTTCATATCCTCCCTCTTTTCTCTCAGCTCTAATGAGAGCACTGACCTCATTACTGGCAGATTAGAAGTGTAGATAGAAGTGTGTATGTGTGTGTTTCTGCATGTTTGTTTGAGTGTGTGTGTGTGTGTATGTGTGTGTGCCTGTACATGTGCGTGCCTGTGTGTGCGTGCATACATACAGATTGCGGTCATGTCAAAGTGGCCTGATTAATAAGCAATTTAGCATGGCCTCTCGCGAATTACAGAGTAGAGGAAAGCGAATTGGATTCAAAGCGGGGCTGGGGATGATGGAACTTCAATCAGTGTGATTGTGAAAAAGTTTCTAATACAAGAAGTGGAGGGCTTGGGGCTGCGGTGCCACAGAGTTTAAGCTCTCCTAAGGGTGGGGAATTGGAGGGGTCACAAGGTGACTGTATAGGTTGTTTCACACTGAAGTCACACTGAGTTTCAGAACTGAAGCCTAGAAAGAGGAATGATGTGGGGTGGTGTTGCTAAATACAGTCAGTGTTGCATCTCCCACATGGCAGTGTATATATTTAGCCCTCCTCCTCCTGCAACTACTTCCTCAGCACAGTGCTTAGTCCTTTTAGTTGACCTGCGTAAGGTTTTGAGAAAGAAAAAAAACCTCAAGACCACATTTTGAAAGTGGTCTCCTGGTGTCTAACTGAGATCTAATTGTTGATTTTGGTCCTGTTGCACATATTTTTGTGCTAGGCATCATAATTCTTCCTGGGACGGAAGAATAACATCAAAGCATTACATGGAAATCACTAGAGGCATCGACACTTTGTTCTTTCTGTAAAATGTCTGAAAAAGCTTTTGAATAGCATTATCATATCACTTTTGGAAGATTCTCCCAATATTTTGATTTTGGCCTCAAATAAGACTCTGACTTTGCCTTGACTGGATTCAAAGTGCCTTTGGTATGGGCTTTATCATGGGCTTAACTATGGTTTTTCAAGGTCAGGATGTTGCTGACTCACACTGGGCATGTGCTGTACTGCTAATTCTGACTAGCAATGGCAGTAAATGTCTGCTCTTTGCTGTTCCCCGAAACTGCCTGAGCTGCATTGGTATAAATACACAAAAGAGCTTTGTTTGTGGGTTGAGATACCCATCATTTGAAAGTGACACCAATCTGACAAAATGATTCCTGACATGACAGTTCAACGTATTACATATCATGTCAGTTATTAGCTATTTTAAGATATTTGTTTGGAAAAAAATAGCTACATTTTTGAGGGTGAGGTATCCGGTATTTGAAATAAACAAGCTTCAGAAACATTTCATACCTCTGCTACACCACTCAAGATGGATTATTTTTCAAGTGACGGATCAGATGAGACTGAATATCCAGCTGTTATGGTGACACGGTGCTGGTGAGCTGTGAGTTTGTGGTTGAAGCCAGGCGGAGGGCAGGTAGGCACTAAGGACAGAGTACAAACTATCAGTTACAGATGCATCAAGCTGTGAAGGGCCACATTAAAAGACGGCGTCAGGTATTTCAAAAGGGTCACATTCTGTAACAACCCTTGACAGCCTACCTCCACTTTCCTTCTCCTTTATTCTCCTTCTCTCTGTCTGTCTGTCTGTCTCTTTTTCTAATGATGCTCTAGCTCTATCTCTCAGTTCAGTCAATGCTTTAACCTTGATCTCTGTGATAAACTAGGGAGATCTCGCACGTTCCCTCTCACTCTCATCCCCTCTGGTCTTTCTCCATGCCTCCACTCTCCCTCCTTTTTCCCACTACGCCCTTTTCTTTTTTTCTCATCCCTTCATCAAACGTTGGCTCCCTCATCTCATCTGCATTCTCTTAATCAGCTGCACTCAACTCAACCCTTGTGATCTCATCTCATTTTATCCCCTCTCTCTCTCTCTCACTCTCTCACTCACTCACTCACTCACATACACACACACTCTCTCTCTGTGCCTCTTATCTACCTTACCTACCATCTGATCATCCTGCCAGTATGAATCTTTAGCCTGCCTGATCAAATCTTACCTTATGGCTAACAGCGCTTCTTCAGTACTCCAAATGAGGATACAGGCCTCATGCCTTGTCCCTCTCAATCACAGTTAGCAGCCATGCTAACTCCTACAGTCCCTCCCCATTAGTCAGTGGGGTGAGTGATAGCCAACGGGAGCAAATCAGACACCAGAAAACGAGGGAGAGCATCCATTTCCCCAGGCTATCATCCCACAGGCTGTGCAGCAGTTGTGACAGGTGATCTGCCTCAAACTGTGGATAAACCCCAGTAGAGGACATCAAGTGGTCCTTTAAATTGGTTCAACAGTCAGTCAAGACAACACATTTGAATTGGCTTTTCACTCCCCATATTGTTCTACATTTACTTTTTTGCTCTTATTTAATTTTCCTCTTGTTTGGCTTTGACTTGTTTCTCCTTTGTTTCTTACTCTCTTACTTGTTTATTTTCTACTTGTTTCTTGGCCTCCTGTCATACCTCTCTCTTGTTCCTAATGACAGGCCTCTGAGGGCCATAAAATAGGACATGCTGCTGAAATGAATTGAGAGCGAGAAAGAGAGAGAGAGAGAGAGGGACAGACAGAGAGAAATCTTCCAGTAAGATTGGGAGCGATTGTATCATTGGTGCCCTTGACAGACGGCCATGGCCTACACAGATGACATATTTCACTATTTGGTCTTTTGGAAAAGGGCTTGTAGTTCACTCTTTCTTTCTCTGTTTTCTCTCTGTTCTCCCTCTGTGTTCATTTCACTCTCTGTTCTGTCCTGTCAGAAAGAGCAAGGGAGTGACAGCGCTATCAAAGGCCTGACACTCTGCTATTGATTGCTCTTGTCTGTCCACCACCTTAAGCCATCAAAGGCTGTCACCTATCGGTCACAGCTTGATGCTGTCTTTTCCATCATCCCTTGCATCATAGCACTGTCGGCTGACATGTCACTGGGGCTTTGTGTAAACTTTATATAAAATGATAGGCAGTTTTAAAAGAACTTTTGTTCAAGGTAAGGGTTTTTTGTCCGTGTGATCTGGAAAATTCTATTCATTTTAAAACAAAGTTGTGATGATACATCACTCCTGAAAATCTTCACATTTCTCTTGATCTGTTTTATAGCTTAATGTTTAGGTGTGCAAGTTAAGTGTCAGCATTGGTGGAATGAGCTAAGCTATGTGTTATTGGCTGTGAACATGGTTCAACTTGTGGGCATGTTTTAACACGGAGGCTTATTACGAACCTTGTTCTTTTGCCGAGATCCAAAATTCAATAGCCAAAAAGACTAAATTTAGGTCACTGTTCAAATACTTAAACATTTAAAGAAATGTGTTTATTCTGGTTGTTTTCTGCAGGGGGTGGAGATGGTGACAGCATATGTCCCAGATGCTTTGTGGTATGAATATGAGACGGTAAGACTATTTCCTGTTCATTCTAAAACTGTTTCCTGTGAACTACATCCATATCCCCTTTCACATTATGTTGTATGTTATGTTGTTGAAATTGTCTCAGCATCGAGATGACGATGATGATGATGATGATGATGATGGTGTAGTAGTAGTAGTAGTAGTAGTAGTTGTGGCTGTTCATATTTTCAGCGATGCACACTGCATGTCTTCCACATTGGTGCTGCACAGTTTTTCAAGCAATTTCTCTTGGAGATACAAAAAAGGAACTTCAATGGCTGCATATATTCTCCAAGAGAAGCGCATTAATAGCATTTTTCTTCTTTTGCCATTGTCATGGAATACTGAACAATAGGCAACGTGTATGTGCAAGCTTGATTTGTTTTGCTCTATGTGGTGCATTATCTAGTTGACCTGTCAGGATTAGGATTAGGTTGTACACCTATGGTACAGTACAGCTGCTGCTGTCCTGGGTGCTGATCAGGGGTCACTGATTGTGGTTTGTTATTTTCGCTTATGCTCTATGACGGATATGCCTGCTAGTGTTTATGTGGGGGAGGAGGGCAACTAAAATGTTTGCACCGAGGCCTATCGCTATTATCTTACGCCAGTGATACTAACACATACACACAGAACATGCATCACATGAAAGCCTTTGCCTCAAGTTCTTTGTTTGAGAGAGAGAGACACAAGAGATAAGACAGAGTGGGACAAAGATAGAGTGAAAGGGGGGACAGAGAAGAGAAGAGAGAGGGACTATCTCCCTGACAGAGAGATAAAAGAGCTGTTGAGTTCCTTTGGGACCTTATTTGGGCATCACAGTGGCAGTGTAAAGCGCCCGCTGATCTGATGAGCGATTAGATTGGCTTTCTTGCCTCCGGCCCTTGTCCAGGTTGGTCCCCTGTGATTATCTGGGTGGGAGGATGGGTGGAAGAGGAGGAGGGTAATCTTGATGGAGAGAAAATGACCAAGAAAAATAAGTTGGAGAGGAAAGAAACAATGGAAAACAAGAAGGGATCAAGGAAATAGAGGGGGGTGGAAAGAAAGGAGGGAAGCAGGGAAAAGAGGAGTGAAGAATTACAGGTGAAATGCCATGACATGGAGAGGGGAGAAAAGCACAGAGGAGAGAAGATATGAGAGGAGGAAAGAGGGGATAAACATTATTTAGAGTAGGGAGATGAAAGTATTGGCCGACAAGGATGGGGAGAAGGGGCAAAGAGGAGAGGAGTAGGATAGACGAGACCTCCTTAAGGCTGACAATGAGGGGGTGATAAGATCTGAAATTGCTCATAGACGCTCCAGTAACTTCAGCCCACACACACACACACACACACACCCATACTGTACTGTACTGCAGAAAACAGGACACGCACACATACACACACACAGACACAATGGGAATGGAGGGAAAAGGATAAAAACAGAATTAGAGCACCACAAGAGAGAATAAGAGGAGGTGGGGAAGACGGGATGGAGAGGGGGAATGAGAGGAGAGGAGAGAGTTTTAAATTGTCTTAGTCTGGTCTGAGGATTCAGTCCTCAGGGGTTTCGGAAATTAACTGCTCTTTCTAGGCCTGCAGAGATATGAAAGTGAAGGGGGGAGGGAGAGAGAGAGAGAGAGAGATTTCTCTATTCTTTCAATAGAAGAATATTATTATAGGATCAGAACAGTCACACTTAGTTTAGTTATGAAGTGAAAAATATCCAAGTTAAAGTACTCCTCAAAATGACCCAATCAGTCCATTTAATTTTTTAATTCAAACTTTTTTGGAAAAAAAATTTCAAAATCTCAAGCATGATTTTTTCCATTGTTCAAAATAAAGCTTATGTGTGCAGAAAGGGAATCGGAACAGGTTTGCGAGATGTGCCAGTTGCTCATGCAGTATTTTGTTTTGCAATCCAATGTTTGTCAATGTACATTTTAAAGTAGCTTGTCCAATACATTTCAGATTAACACATGTTAAATGGCCAAATCCAATTTACCAGATCAAACATAACAAGACTGTAGAGCAGGTTTGGGGTTTGCCCAGCTCTCCATATTTAGTGTAATGAAATCAGTATCTACCTTTACCACAAAAGTGTATTGCACAGATCTGACACCAATCCAAGGCCAGTATTTTCCGGAGAATTCCGCAGAATTATCACCACTCTCCAATTCTTAAAAGGGGATACTGTGGACATTGTCTTGCCCACAGACCATAATTTTTTTTATCTCTTTGCACATGGGAGATGAGAGACCTTATGGTCAGTTTAAAGATTCTGTTGATCCACCAATCAGATGGAGCGGGTGTCAGCCCGCAGGCAGCATGTTAAGATGCATCTACCGGCAGACAAGCTTGGTTTACACATCCGAGGAGGAGCCATTCTCCCCACACAAAGACCTGCTGTCACCACCACATACAGGTACACACACACAAACACACACATACAGCTACCACACTAATGCATGTAGAAAGATTTGAACAAGAAGTCACATACATGCATGAAATCATGCTCACATACACACCGACATCCATAAACATAGATTACAGTTTTGTTGATTATATAGATGTGTGTGTGCCTATATATGTATGCATTTGTGCATGTGTGTGTTTCTCCAGTCGGCGTAACCCCATGGGTTTGATTGTTGCTCTTGACGACAACAACCAGGCAGCTGGGGAGCTATTCTGGGATGATGGAGATTCCCGAGGTATTGATGCTTTTCTCACTTTGTGTATGTGTGTGTGAATCTTCTGCATCCTGTTATCACCTCTCGTTATAGGCATTCTTTTATGAGCATGGAATTGAAGCTCTTATCTCTCTGAGCCCAGACAACGTCACATGAGTTATATGTGATGTTTTCAAACACGAGTGGCTCGCTTGCACTAATTAACAGGTGGAGGTCAGTCACTCTGCTGTGTTCTACATCAGTTGCTTCATCCTCATTGCAACTGAAACATGATAATGGTATGGCTTTAAACATGATCCCACTAGAGAGGAAGAAAAGAAGGAAGGATGGCAGCAAATGAGGAAGTAGAAAGAAAGAAAGAAAGAAAGAAAGAAAGAAAGAAAGAAAGAAAAGAGTAGAAGAAGAAATTGGAAAAGATGAAAGTGAAAAAAAATAAAAGGAAAACAAATTGAAAAACAAGAGGTGGAAAGAACAGAACAGACATTTGTTTGACATCGCCTCTTCTTTGTTCTTTTTACAGAAACAGTTGACACTGGAAACCACATCCACTACAAGTTCTCTGTTGTCTATGTAAGCTCTTCCCCCTACACACTTCTACGTCTGCCAAATCCAACCCACACATTCCTTGTGATCTGGACTCAAGAGTCTCAAACCATGAGAGACTTCTCCAGATCTATCTATCTATCTATCTATCTATCTATCTATCTATCTATCTATCTATCTATCGATCTATCTATCAGTATGCAACTTATTTAAAATTAGCAATAATAGTTTCATATTTGAACAATGAAAATTTGAAATTTGAAAATATGACTTCAGTAGTAGATTCAAATAAAGCGTTTAAAATAAATGTGTGTCCTTTATATTCCTAGGGAGTGTTGACCATGCAGGTCATCACTGCTGGCTACAGCGACCCAAACAACCTCACGTTTGAGAACATCACAGTCCTCGGGGTGTCACACCCTCCCATGTCTGTCTCTGTAACACACAGCAACACCACCACCACACTGTCTGCTGCCAACATACACTACGACACAGCCAAGCGGGTAAGCACAGTCACACAAACAGGCACTTGCAGACATGCACACATATGCCCTTGCTTTTTTGTATGCACATCAAAGCAACATCCACAAGTTCCTTTCATGCAAAGGGCACTTGGCTTTACAGCCAGAGGTCAGTAAAAGATTGTGCAAATGTCATCATGTAAGATAAGGTACAATACACATAAACACATAAAAGCCTTTATGTAGTGTCTGTGAGAGTAGAACAGCCACAATCAGCATCTCTTTTCAAAATAATTTTTTGAAATATTTTTTATGTTGTCCATCAATTTAATTTATTAAATTCAGTATTATTATCGTTATTATTAGTAGTAGTAGTTGCAGTGGTAGTATTTTTTTATTTTTTTGTAGTATTTTAGTAATGAATATACATAGCAGATAGCAGTCATGGTATATGAGAAACAAATTACACAGCATACATATAGATACATATTGTATCTACAGGATAGATGTTGGGTGGGGTGTCATTTGTTTCAATAAGACCATTACTGTACATTTCAAGGTTAGCCTCTAAGTGTAAGAAATGATGACGATTTACATTGGGGTCAGGATGGTAATAACTGTGTGTGTGTGTGTAAGAGACAGACAGAATAAGTAAGAGCTATGATGCTACAGTGAGTGCCCAGGGTTGTGAGCAAGAGGCGAGAGTCTATAAGTGTCAAGAGGTTCTGTTAAGTAATACTGTAGAGTTTCATTGTGTGTGTGTGTATCTGCCTGGTCACACACACAAGCATGCATTTGTCAAATGACTCTCAGCGGTAATCATTTCCTTGGGGTGAAGGGTAAATGTGCTGTTAAACCTAAACACAGGCTTGTCATGTCCATCAGTCTTCATATGCCTGGTCTGACTGGGCCTTGAATATAGTTCTCAAAAACCTTGTTATCTAAGAATCCCATTACTTCCATATACAGTAAAATGGGTCTGTACTATGAAGTACATATGTCACGTGGACTCACTATATTGTGTTTCATTGCTAAAAACAATTGTGATGATGTTTTCTTTTACTGTTTCCTGCTTCATAAAAAGCTTCACTGCTTTCTATATTGTTCTCAGTGCATGTGTAAAGTGACCTCTTCCCCTCCTTCCTTCCTCTTTTTTTCTATATATTCTCTCTCCTCTCCCCCGTTATTCTCCCCTCTTTCTTTATTCTCCCCTCTTCCTTCTCTCTCTCTATTCCTCCCTCCCCCTTTCACAAATGTCTCTATTT